>JARYGA010055501.1:0-50000 GCA_030545235.1 Helianthus tuberosus | reverse complement strand
TTGTTGTCTTATAATGTTCCTTCTGTTGATGAATCCGGTGCATCTAAAGCAATTTACAGGTGTTCCAATGCGTCAATAATTTGCTCATGCTATAACCGCTATGCAACATGTCGGTCAAATGCAAGTGTGTATGCTAATGCAACATGTCCCGGTTGCTGTGGTTCCATGAAAGTTAAGATGGCTTCCATCATGCCAAAGGAGGATGCAACCAAAGAAATGGAAGAGCAATCTCTGAACAAAATGAAAGGAGGGTATGTGAAGGAATTTGTGACATATATGGTGATGGATGATTTAGTGGTGAAACCAATGTCTACCATTTCAAGCCTCACTCTCATCAGTAAATTTGGTGTCAAAGATCTCAGCCAACTTGAGGAGAAGATGGTTTCTTTCGGAAAAGACGAGGTATATATATTAATTACAATGAAGATTGTGTATTTATTTATAGTTACATCCCCTCTTGATTTGCATTTAGTAGCATCACCATTCAATGCAAGTATTAGATCATGCATGTGTTGTATTTTGGAATGTGTTAATAGGGTTTGAAGCTGGTACAAACATCTCTGGTGACGGATAAAGTGTTGACAAGTATCTATATGCATTAGATCATGCATGTGGATCAGGTAATTAATCAAACTCTTGTGGCTTGTACGTGTTTTAATTGCTTGTTGGTTAAACATTATGTATATCTTGTAATTGTGTGTTTTATATATAAACTTCGTGTATGTTTTCATAAATGTGTCTTTCGTCGGTGTAATTAATATGTTTCTTCAACATTTGCATATTTCCTAGTGCTTTTGCATTAACGATCCATAAATTCCAAAATAGAAACCTATATAATACCATAATAGAAAGGATCGTTAATGCATGCATTGGATGATAATTGTTTTTAGACCTACATGCAGGCATGTAGCTTTTTTACAGATTTGTCACTTGGTCTGTTTTTGGTTTGATCATTTGTTAACAATAAGGTATGGCTGAATACTTTCCTAATCAAAGCTTTATATACTTTAACTCATCTTAACTCCATCCAAATGCCACATCAACCTTTTTTCCTCATTTTATTTTACCCCACTCCAAGGAAATAGTTTAATCCCTTTTAACTTCATCTAACCCTATTTTTAGTGGTTTTTGGTTAAAAAAATAAAAGAATAACTAATTCTGTCTCTTAACATCCGGTTAACATGTTAACATACAACCTATTTAATGCCCCTTAACACAAGGAGGGAGTGGTTTGCAATCTCGGTTAACATGCCATGTCACCGTTAACACACAAAATGTTAGAGTACACCCCATGGTCTTATAGTCATGAATTATACTTTGTGTAATCTCCTTAAGTAGATTAGATACAAAAAATGTTCATAATTACAAGTTTAGGATGAAATTAAATTAAAATGGGCATCATGAAAGAAGTATTTATTGGGCTTAATTAGTGATTGTCCTGAAGAATGATGTGTTTTTGCTTTCATCATACATAACGGGTCACACAACTATCATTGGTGGTGCATAGTTCATAAGCAACGAGTCACAAATGCCGGTTAGTTTGCTCCTAAGATACGGATTAAAAAAGATTAGTATTGATGGGTATGCCTGATTAACGTAGATATGAACTAAATCATTCAACTTTTTTGACAATATAATTTATAACTAAACAAAGAAAACGCAAACTCTTTATAAAGACATCATATCTGACCATAAGAGAACTAGGAGACGCAAAATCGACTGACTGAAAGCAAAAACAAAATGAGACCTAGCTAGTAGCTACAACAACAAAAGCAGAAACCGAACAATCCACAAACAGGTATGCTTGCCACACTTGCGACAATCGCTCCCTCTTCGACATCAACGCCACATCAGCTTTTTTCACCATTGTCTTTTATTTGCCACAACTTGTCAAATTACTACGCTTCGTACGCTTCCCATGGCACAATCAGTTTTTAAATTAAATTAAAAGAAAAAACTTACTAAATGTGATTGGTTAGATTTTGGAATGGGCCCATCTCTCTCACCTCTCCCTCTCGAAGAACAATTGCCACAACATGCTAAGCAACCCTAGCCGATTAGTGCATGCAGCATCACACGGAGTGATTGTTGCTGATTTGCCGAAGATCACCGCAACATGCCAACGGAGTTTGCCGCGCGCATGCACTCTGAGTAGCCTTATCACTGCACTCTGAGTTTGCCGAAGATCTTTTCAGTTTTGATAAAAGGGCCCTCCAAACACTACTATCACTGCAACAGATACGTAAAATCTTCAAGGGTGATGAAAAGAAATATTGGTAACGAGTTTCATTTTATAACGGCCGGTCTAACCATTTTGGGGCCAAAGATAAAATAAAATTTTAGGGCCATTTTTCCTTCTTTCATTGTTATAGTCGATACTCTTTTATCCACGCTTGGAACCAAGCAAAAATATAACACAAGTACACAACCATAATAAAGAGCAGTTTGCTTGCATAAGGAATCAAACAAATCTAAAAGAATAAGTTTGTACTAATATTAATGGTTAGCATATATAATTCTTTTAATTGGAGGCCTTTTTTATGGAGGCCATAAGACTAAGGCTAGGTTGATTGTACTAAAGGTCCGGTCGCCCTGAGTTTATAACATATATAGATAGTTTAACAATATTTCAAGTTGCTAAATATGAAGAACTCATTGAAAACCTATACTCAAAGGTGTATACAAATGATAAAAAAAAATCAACTTATAAATATGTAGAAAATGATAATGTAGGTACGTACAGGAATAGAACACACATATGTAGAAGTGAGAAAATTAGAAAGTCGAAATTTAACAAAATTCTCTACGATTAAAAATTTGAAGATATAAACCAATTTCTTCAAATTTTTAGGTATGAAGATGTCAACCTAAGTTCTCAAATCGAATTTCCTCAAAAAATTTAGCACACTTTTAAGGGTTTATACGTTTAAAAATACATATGATCAAAGACAAGGAATACCAAAGACTGAACCATTCCAAATTCATTAGCAAGTCGAGGTGGAAAGATACCACACCGATCAACTTATTCAAGTAGCATCCACATGGATTAAGCAATCGACTCATGAACCTTTACCTATCTATCCAAGATAACAATCGCAATTAGATTTCATCAAACGTATCTGAGAACCTCTTGTATTCACAATAAACTCTTATTACCTTCCGCCGTCACTTAACGTTAACCCAAGTGCTTGAAAAGTTGCCACAACTCGAACTTAGTATCCAAGTGCGACTCAAAGTTGAAGTGGCTCATCTTCCACCATTTTGAAAACTCTAAACTAAACTATCTTGCACCGCAATGACCAACTGTTTTTACTACATTCTATAGGCTTAGTATATGGAATCAATATGTCAGTGTCTTTTATATCTGTTAACGAAAACTAGAGCTAGGATACAACAATATTGTACAATACGCCAAACGGAAGTACATACTTTGCTTGCAAATTTTGGTCCACTAAGATTCTAAAATATGCATGACACATCATTAATCTTGTCTCCCACTAGCTCGTTTAGCGTGTTAACGGAATAACCACCAACATTGGCTAAATGTCACAACCACTGGTCCACTTGCCCCCAGCATAATTTACACCTCTACCATTTTGCAATATTATTATTCTTTGGGGAAATAGCCAAAATAGCCAAGACTTTTCCCAAGTTTCAAGAATAGCCAATTCAAACGGCTCAATAAGACTTTTCCTCAAGCCTGAAACGTCTCAAACCAAAAGTTAAGAGGTTTCCTCATCAACCACCCATCGAAAGCCATGTGTCCACAAGTGCTGAAACGTCTCAGAACACTGAAACGTCTCAGGTGAAACGTCTCAGGTGAAACGTCTTAGAATTTTGAAAACAGCAGAGACGTTTCTCTCTCTAATAAACACTCTCTCTCTCTCTCTCTAAATGCTCTCTCTCTCCGCCAATGTTCTTTTGACCGCCACATCATCATCAATCATCATCACCGATGAAATAAAGATCCAAGAAATTCAAAATCATGTGTAGCTTTAACGTTGAACATAATTATTCTTGTAAAACATAAATTAGATATATTCTGTTCAGAATTTTGATGACTTGTGTTTTAGATGTCAAACCTGCAATGATTTTTGTAGTAGACAACGAGTATAATATGGTCTGAACTCGGGGTGAAGGCCGGATTAGGGTTCCGGCAAACCTGCCGGCGCCGCCTTTCCGACGAGCATTGGCGGAGAACAACCACCCTCATCTCTCTGTTTCAAGACCTGAGCTACGATGGTGGTGACTGGTCTTAGGGTTTCAGCTGATGCAAACGACAATGGTGGTGGCTAATCTCAGACTTTCAGTCAAGCAACGCACTTTTCATTTATGTGAAGACGGGGTGAACCAGAGAGGCTCTGGCGAGTGAGATCTGAACTGCATTTCTTGAATTTGTGAAGATGGTGATGAACCGGTGGGGGCGGTAGTTGTGGTGAAGGTATTAATAGTGATTAATGGCAGGTGGGGTGGTGATGGATGTAGATGGTGGTGGTAGGTGGAAGAGAGAGACGAAAGAGATCTGTGGAAGAAAAGACACAGACAGAGAGTGGCTATTCTTGAAACTTGGAAAACGTCTCAGCAGGGGTTTTTGCAGAGTTCTGAAATGTCTCTGTTGTTTCCAAAGTTCCAAAACGTCTCAACAGCACTTGTGGACACGTGGCTTTCGATGGGTGGTTGATGAGGAAACCTCTTAACTTTTGGTTTGAGACGTTTCAGGCTTGAGGAAAAGTCTTATTGAGCCGTTTGAATTGGCTATTCTTGAAACTTGGGAAAAGTCTTGGCTATTTTGGCTATTTCCCCTTATTCCTTTTTAACGGCGGCCAACGAATAAAAGACTGGCTACCTGTGGTAATCCAATGACAAAAGGCGGCCTCATATACTCGCAATCGAAGAGAGCGTTGGGTAATCCAAGCCCACCATCTTCAGTTTCGGGGAAAACCCACTGCCCGAAGGCCAAGTGCAGTAAAACCCAGTTAAGATCGGATTCAAACTTAAGATCTATGGTTTTCCGCCCAAATCTTCACTTTCTCTCTCTTATGTCAATTAAGCTACAATTCATTAGCATTTTGCAATAATATTAACGAATTGAAATGAAATAATATTAATTTAATGTGTTGATAATGTAAAGATACCAAGTATCAACTCTAGAGAATACATTAACTTCGTGTAATGAACAACAATCAGTTAGTAATGTTAAATGTAACATAACAATTGAACGTGTTGAAACTTAAAATACTGTATGATTCAACAAAATACTAATCAATGAACATTTCTTTAATATCGCTATTATATTTTATGTAATCCAGCTAGCTAGTTTATTAATCTCCAAAAAAAAAGTATATACAAAATCTATTAGGGAAAAAGCAAACCAAAAATGAAGAATAAGCTATTGTAGGTCACTTTTGAGTTTTGACCATAAACCTCATGTGTTATGTATGTGAGAAGCACATGTGAGAATTGATGTGGCTCTTCATTCCCTCATGCACACCGCGAAACCCTGTGATCACTCGGTGCTCGTGAGTGGCTCACTTGCGTGAGAGATTGTAAAGAATTTAATTTTGACGTTAAATTATAACTAGGTGGCATATCTCGCACGATGTAGCGGAATTTGTTTAGTGTTGGTTCTGTGCCGTTACAATATTAGTCATTAGTGCAGTACTAACAATCAGTATAGTAGTCATTTTCACCAGAGATTTGTCCGGTATCAGTCTTCTCGCTATTCTTTTTCTCTACATGTTGCGGCAGCGGGGTACAACCATCATAAATAGTATCATGAAAACGTCATCGCGAACCTGCGTGTTGAAGGAGGTGTTTATAAGTTCGTGAATATACACGAATTTTTTGTCTACGTACGTGCATATTATAAGCATTTATACATTTTTTTTTGAACGGCAAAGACGGTACACTTGGCCCAACGGAACTGCCACCGCCCGAGTTCGAGCCCCGAGCCCCCCCTAAGGTCCAGCCCTCACCAGCATGGCGACCGGTTAGTACTCGAACCCGTTTTGCCACCCGAGCAGGAACCCGCCACAGACTTTGGAATAATCTCAAAGCTGTGGGGGAAACCTTCTCCCACTCAGGATCGAACCCGCGACCTTGTGGTCACGTTTCCAAACCATCACTTGTATGAATTTAGTATATTTCGTTAATTTACACGTGTGTATATTCACTATAACATTTTGGTATACGTGTCGTCCTGATATTTTTTTACATAAATGTTCTCTATATTTATATTTATTGTTTTAAAAAAGTTTTATGCTGTTCCATTGAAAAACTCTAAATTAAAGATTGTACCTAACCAAAAGTCAAGAGCATCTTCAACGGAGACTTTCGGACCTCGTCCGAAATTCGTAACTCGCAAACCAGACTGGACACACACATGCACACAATTTGTTTTTTTGTTTTTGTTTTATAATATTTTCATATAAAACTAGAGTTTGAGATGGAGGTATGGACCAACAAGTAGTAAGACTAAGGGGAGTGGGGCGACCTTTTGAGGGGGCGACTTGCGACATGTGTCTCCACGTCATCATAGAGGTAGTTGGGTAAAAAAATAGGGGTGGTGTTCATGGCAACTCAAGATGCCCAATAAAGAGTTATGATTGGTTGTTTGAAAAAGTGAGGTTTTTTATTGGTGGATGAAAAAGGAGGATGGCATCCTCTGCAAGACGCCCAAGATGAAGTTGCTATGGAAGTTGCCTAAGGGGCGCGGTGTTTGAGGCATCTTGGGGCATCTCAAAGGGAGGAGTCGCCCCACTCCCCTCAGTCTAATAAGAGCTTCTTCAACGCCACACAGACACATCTGTGCCAAGAGGTTGGGACCACGCACACAAAAACAATTTTTTTTAATATTTTTAAGATTCTAACATCGATGTGGTGTGCTGAGGTGGCAGGTCTGATATTAGACCCACCTCTAACGTACGAGATGATCTAATTGTGTGCTTGGAACTCCCCCACGCTGTAACCCTTGTGTAAAATTCCGAACTTTCAAAAACTTTTTTAAAAGTAATTCGTTAACCGATACTTAAACGTAATCAGTTTAACGTACACATACCCTAAATACCCTTTACATAACTTAGATATAAGTTTTGAGGGGTTAGGTTTGACAAAAACACGTTTATACAAGTCCAGGGGCCATTTTTGCCAAATTTCAAAAATCTGCCCAAACCCCCAGCATACGGACTGTATGTACAAATCCGAACATTTACGGATTCAATAAAATCTTGTATTTTATTTGAGAGAATGCATAATTTCTATCGTTGTGCAATTTCGATCATTTTCGTGCTCGATAAAGTCTTATACATTATTTACAAAACGTGTAACCATGCGATCGAACGAAACGATATCCACGACATTTCCATACAAAATCCAAGTTACACACTCCTTAACACCTTTATATAACCTAAATATTAGGTCAAAAGGGGTTAAAAATGACAAAACGCGACAATACAAGTCCAGGTGCTAAATCTGCCAAAACCTGAAAGTTCTGCCCCTTCCAGGGCCTTACGGACCGTAAAGGAAATCCCCATACCGTCCGTATAGGGTGCCCAGCACAACAGAGTCTGTTGGCAGCTTCTTGTTTCATGTCTTAGCCCCCAAGTCACGAATTTTCCAGCTTCTAGCCTCCTTTGGACATGTGTTATCACCTTCCTCAGATCATGACACCTTATGGACACATGGCATGATCCTATGAACTCAAAAACACTATAAATAACCAAGAATTCTTCACTTCCAACTAGGGCTGCAAATGAACCGAACAAACACGAACAAGTCATTGTTCGTGTTCGTTTGCTAAGAAATATATGTGTTCACGAACTGTTCATGAATGCTTACCGAACAAGATTTTATGTTCGTGTTTGTTTGTTAAGGAAATGAACTTGTTCATGTTCGTTTGTGTTTGTTTGTTAATTTTAGGCAAAGAATGAAAATGAACGATAATGAACAAAAATGAGTACAAACTAATGTTCATGAACACAAATACTAACAAACGTTCATGAACAAAATGTATAATACATTGACACTTATTAAATATTTTATTTGTCGTAATTTTGAAGTATATAAATAAAAATATAAAAGCTAAAAAACTAATGAACTATCGAACACAAACGAACACATTACCGAACGTTCACGAACATAAATAAACGAACGCGTCCTCTGTTCATGTTTGTTCATTTAACTAAACTAACGAAATTTCTTGTTTTTGTTTGTTTGTTTAATAAACAAACGAACACAAACGAACTTCCCTCCGAACAGTTCACGAACTGTTCGCCAAACGTTTGGTTCGTTTGCAGCCCTACTTACAACTTGCTAATTTCTCAATTTCTTTCTCCCATTCTCTTGAATCTTGTTTCCAGCTTTTGGAAGCCTCCTACTCTGAGTTCTAAAAGTGTTCTTCAACACAAGTAAGTGTTCTCCTTAGTTCTTTCATTATTTTGGCATTTTGAGCCAAAAGTCAAACAGTTTGACTTTCGGTTCTGACCATTTTGGTCAAGTCAAAGTTCAGTTGAACTTTGCAACGTGATCGTAATCACAAAGGTTATAATCCCTTGCGATTGCACTTTCTGGTTACCACGTCTCGTAGGCGAAATGACGAGTCAAAGTTTTAGGAATCAAAAGTAAAAAATGCACTAAAACGAATTTTACGACGAAAATGTTTTTGGGTATTAAAACTTAAAGTTTTGGCACCAAATCAGTTTTATAAACATAATTAGACATGTTCCAACATGTCTAACTCGTCATTTCTAGTTTAGCGCTTATTTCCTTAGTCGTTAGTCGAGCGGTTTGACTACCGCTTTGACTTTCGAATCTGACCCGTTTGGTCAACTTTAGGATCCGACCAAGACCCTTATTATGACCATAGTATTATATGGAATAACCTACTGAGGTTATACCTTAAGGTCATATCGTTTGGTTAGTCAAATGACGAGTCGATTATATATTCTTTAAAATGCCGAAAATACCCTTTTTGCGCATAAAATAGTTTTAAACATATAAGAACATTGTTTTGACATCTAAACTGATTACACATCTTATATAAACTAGTTTTGACATATTAGACTCGTCATAGAACGTATTTAACCATCCGAACCCATAGTTACGCTTACGGCCCGTTAAAATGGCGTAAACCGCTTTAGCGAGCCGTAACAAGTCAAAACACTTTAAAACACTTCCAAATCAGAATGTAAGGTATTATGAACCATATTATACGAGATCCAACTCTCGTTCGGTTTATGAAACCTCATTCTATCCGATCTCTCATTTCAAGTTTCGATACACTAACACGTAGTTATCTGATACACTAGGAACTACTTCAACATTTGAACCTTTGAGCTTTATTTGATCATTTGAACAATACATATACGCAATCCCAAGTGAGTACATAGTTTCTCTCTTTTACGTTTTTAAATGTTTTGGGGTGATTCATATAACCAATTTTCTCAAATGTATGGCATATATGTGTTTACTAAGTGCTTTTTGTGTATTATTCTTATTAAGCAAGACACGACAATTGACACAAACCAAATCCTTATAGGATCTATCTATCTTCATAGTTAGATTCTTGTAGAATGTTTAAAGTACCATTTTAAATCTTTCTAACTTAATAGTAAGATTTCTAAAGAAGTGTTTTACGTATGAATGCGCCAATGGTTATTGTTTATGTGTAGAGTATTGTTTGTGATTTTGATAACGAAATGAGAGCAATACAATAAGCACATGGTGGATACGCCGCTGGTACTTCCTATATATAAGTGTTCTTATTGTATTACCCTTCGTAGCATTATCCGAATCACCATTAGGACTTAGGATTTTAGGTTTAATATGAGAAGACAATGTGACCAAACCAAATCCTTAAAGCATCTATCTATCTTCATAGTTAGATTTTTGTAGGATGTTTAAAGTGCTAATTTAAAGTCCTTGATTTGATTCTTTGAGTACTTTAATGCGTATGTACAAGATGATGAGACCAAACCAAATCCTAAAAGCATCTATCTATCTTCACAGTTAGATTCTAGTAGGATGTTTAAAGTGCTAATTTGAAGTCCTTGATTGGATTCTTTGAGTACTTTAATGCGTATGCACAAGATGATGAGACCAAAACCAAATCCTTATAGGATCTATCTATTATCATAGTTAAATTCTTGTGGGATGTTTAAAGTGCTAATTTAAGTCGTTGATTGGATTTTATAAAGTGCTTTAATGTGTATGTGACAAGTTGATGATATTGTGTTTATGTGATTAGTAGTGATTTAGATAACGAAACAAATGTAATACCATAAGAACATGGTGGATACGTTGCTGGTACTTTCTATATATAAGTGTTCTTATTGTATTACCCTTGTAGCGTTATCCAAATCACTTTAGAATTTTTGTGTTTAGTTGAAACAAATGTTCAATATCCAAATCCTTTTAAAATCTTTCTATTTTAATATGTTAGATTCTTAGAAGGATATCCATCGTACTATTATAAATCCTTTGATTGGATTTCTAATAATACTCCCACAAGTTCTTGACCGAATTCAATGTTCTAACGAAACAAAGTACAAGATAACAAAGAACATGTATAAATTTTCAATGGCATAAAAATTACCTAGTAATAATCATATTGCCATATACAAAACTCTTTTTGCCACAAGTTTCATACTCAAGATAATGTATTACAATACTAAATTTTTTTTGCCATTTATTGGTTTCAAATAGTCTATTTTCAATTGACAACTCTCATAGTTGTCAAAATATTGCAATACCAAACCTTTTACCATTAATTTGGCTAACAAAACCTAAGTATTCACTAGCATTCTATGTTGATGACTTTTTCACGTATGTTTCAGGTTTTTGATTATTCAAGCATGCTACACATAGGATCACATCCGGGCCTTAGACTTCTTTAAACAAAAGACAATTACATGTATTCTTTGTATTGTAAAACAATGTTAATATAATGAAACAATTTAGTACCATGTGTTGTAAGCAATTTGTAACGTGACTCCCCGATGTTTCCGCCGCGTGCTGTTGTATTACGCGATTAGGGTGTTACAGATTGGTATCAGAGCACTGGTTATAGGGAATTAGATTATTAGATTGCCTTTAACCTAGTCTATAACCTTCCTAGGGACCCAAACATGAGTAGTCTTAGGATCTCTATCTAAATCCTCATCGTCATCCTTATTCTTGCCATAACTACTCCATGATCTACAAATCATCTAACCTTAAATGATTTATCTTAAACCCTTAGGCTTTGTGCCTTAAGGTGTTTCTCGAAATATTTTCTCAACTCTCGTCGAATTCTTGGGTTTTAATAATGTGAACACATGCAATCTGGAAGGGTGGATGTCTGTACCCTGAGTTTTTTGTCTAAGGCTAAACTGTTCGTACAATCCACTTAATCAGACCAGTCACTCTTACCTGGGAACTCTTGGGGTGAGTGTCCACTTATAGGCTAAAACATGTATTCTCGAAACATTTTGAAAACCCATCCACCTTGATCAGTCGAACATTTTCAAAATATTACAATTCTTGTGACATTACTCCATCATATTACCTTCGGTAATACGTTTTTATTCAAAACCTTCAGAAAAAATTTCATTTCAACTCACAACTATTAGTCATCCTATTTTGTTTTCAAATACTATTATTTGTCTTTTATAATTTCAAAATTTTATCATTTGGATGAGAAATTTTAAATTTTCACTATATACATAATTTCTATACTTTAAAAATTCAATTAAAGATATTTTTATCTTAAAAATAAAATTTAAAAGGTAAAGAATTTATAACACAAACCATTAACTTGGTTTGTATTTTCTCATCCAAAAATATTACGAAAGATTATTTTTCAAGCATTTCTTATTTCAAAACAAAACCCATGTAGGATCGTGTACGGACCCGAAATGAGTCGTTCAGAGGCGTTCTACACAATATGAAAGGCGAAAACAGACATATTGTGTGTAATTCAGCAAGATATTCACTTATAACTGTCTTTTGATTGATATCTGAGCAATTACAGATCTGTAGACACTTCGACAGAGCTTCGCTGTCGGAAAAAACTATTCTAATTTCGTTTTAAATGAAACGGATCTATACCTATATATAGACTGGGTAATTCCGTTTGAACAAGACTCAAACGAAATTACTTTACATGCGGAATTACCCATACAAACAAAATTACAGGTTCAAACGGAATTACATTGTAATTCCGTGCGGAATTACATGTTGACCTCTTCAAGCGGAATTAGCTTCTTCAAGCGGAATTAACTTTTTGTCTTGATTTCTCGATCTTCGTGCCATGAACAATGCAAGACTCGATACAAGACGAAGTCGACAGACGTATGCACCAACAGACTCCCCCTCGGATGTTAACGAGTCTTAAGTGTCGAGTCTTCAACGTCTTCAGCCTTTATCAATCTGATTACACTCTTTCTTCATCAGCACCAACATACTCCCCTCGAACAATCTCATCTACCCTCGGAAGTTGATCGCAATCTGGCTTTCACAGGATCAGGATTGTGTCCTGGCTCTATACTCAGACTCAGACTCCAGGCTATCCTGCACATCCTCTACCCAAAAGTAAATTTTCAAATTTTCAACTTGACAATTTTCAAATTTACTAATAGAATTCTTTTAACAACACCACATTTATTGTGAGGTAGATATGATTATAATAGTTTTAAACTCTGATGAACCACTTGTAGGCAAAAACACAACATTTTTTTTTTCAATTAAACACAAACTCCCCCTCAAGAAAATGCTCATCATGTTTAGCACTTGGAATTTTGAAAAACAGCTCTTTAACATCAGTTGTCGAAAATCTTTTTGAATTTTTTAAAATTTATGCTAAAACACACTAAAAATCTTTTTGTATTTTTGAATAGAATAAGAATGCAGAAAAGAAATATTTACAGACAATATTTTTGTAAGTTTGTGTAAGAGGATCATATCAGTTTTTGAGACAAATCACCAACACCGTTAAGCTTTAAACATTTTAAGTTCTAAACGATTCACTTAGATTGTCAGTATACTGATCTACTTAAATTTTCACACAAAATTCAACTGATTCGAGATACGAGATTAATGTTTTAAGCACTTAAACTTATTCGCGTGTCCCACCTCAGAATATACTCCCGTATCCAGATCCCAATATTCAGTCTTACAGGTGAGTATACCACAGATGATATCTGTAAGGGGTTAAATTACGAAGACCGTAAGAGCTCAGGTCAGAACTTTCGTTCAGCAGAGAGATGACGGCTTCGACTTTTAGTGGGTCCCCTTTAGAGGATCTTTTCTTCAACAGCACATGATTTACATATTTTTTCAATGTTTCATCATTTTTTATGCTGAGGGTGGGCTATATTTCAAGCAAGCGTAAAGTATTCTCCGGGGACTAGGCCATTGCTTCCGCAAAATCAGAAGTCCCGGGATAATACCCCAGATATCACTGAGCATAAAGACCTAGTATCTCAGAAAGAGGGACCTTTCAAACAAGATTTCGGAGGTTACCCATATATCCAAGAGATGTTCCCCACGATATAAGCAAGTTTGAATTTAGGTTTATATCTCGACACAATCTACTAAATGTGCAAAAATCTACTGGCACATCATCAGTGAGACCGTTTATCACATTTTAACTTTCCAATTCTTTAGCATGCTGTGACATTCCACTGATGTACTATCATTTCCCCTTTTCTTACAACAAAACTCATTTTTGATTTTATCATGTTTTTGGCTTTTTCAAATTTTCTAATGTTTTTGGATTTTCTGAAAATTCTTACTCCCCCTAAAATTCAAAATCATTTTAGGAAATTTGAAAATAAACTGTACAAGTAAAGTGACAACTGATATCGAATCGCTTCAATTCGCCATCCACTTGGCATAAACAATCAGAACTCCCCCTTTCAACAAACTATTTTCTCATTATGATTTCAAAACACTTAAGTTTGTTTTAATCAAAATGATTTTTCCGGAAAATAAGTTTTGTTGATTTTAACACTAGTAGACATGGGGATCATCACATTGTTTTTCAAAATATTACTTGTAGTAATAGTCCAATCAAGTTCAACCTAATGACCTTGATTAACCACTTGAAAGATCACATCACCAATCATACCATTTGTAAAACAAAATATAACAATTTAAAGATATCACCTGTAGATTTACCAACCAAACAATTCAAGAATGATGCCGATTCCTGCTCCACTCTTACCAACCTGGGAGCTCCGGCAAGTCAGGATTTTTACTTATGAAATACATACATCCAAGCTTCACCAAACTTGGATGTTTCATCCTCAACTTCACCTGGGTAAAAAGTTGCTTTCTTTGTTTCATAAAATTCCTTTACCCCTTTGGCCTTTCCCTCGACCATTTTCCCAAAAATCTTTCTAACATTTCCATTAAACACTTTCTCGACATCAAATTCTTTCTTCTCAGAGTAGAATTGATTTGAGATCTCAACCTTTCCAACTTTTGATTTAAAATTTTCAGCCCTCAATGGTGGAAAATGAACATCATCCATTGGAGGTACTGAGTTTTCTTCTTTAACCTCAAAATGTGGCTCATCTGACTTTGTGGAATCAGATTCATCGCCAAGTTTCTCATAAAACTTCTTAACAACCCATATTTGGTTATCATGTTTAGCCCTCTTTTGATAAAAATTTGTCTTTGAACACTCAGCAACTTCATATGTTGAATTTTCAAAAATTTTGAATTTTTTAGTTGGTGGTTTAATTTCCTCAACAACTTTTTCTTTGAGTTTTTTAGAGACTTCATGTTTTGTTTTTGTTGCTTGAGAACAGTTCCATGCAATGTGACCAGCTTCATTGCATTTGTAACAGGTTCTTGTCTCCTTTTTTTATTAGCTCCATTCTTCACATTCTCTTGCTTTTTGGCAAGGAATTCTTTATTCGATTGCTTTCAGAATGGGCTTTTTTATTCCTCTTCACAGCTTGTCCCTGCAACAAATTTTGTATTTGTTTTAGAAGTTTTTTCATGTTTATAATTTTCAGGTGGAATAAAACCAAGACCTTTCTTTTTGAAATTGCCGTTATGGTTTGGTTTCTTTTGAAAACCAGAACTAGAACCGTAACCTTTTTTTCTTGTTTAACCGTTGTTGAACTCTTGAAGTGTATTTTTTAGGTTTTTCAGTAAGATTTACATCTTTTATTTCAGAAATATTGATTTCTGTTAATTTGAAAACCTTTTTGATCTTTTCAACTTGAACACTTCTTATTGGAAATTCTTTATCAGAATATAATTTGTCAGAATCATTCAAAGTGTATGCAACTTCAAATGTTTCATCCTTCAAATTAGATTTTGATAAAAGAAATTCTTTATTGTACACCCGTTTAACCGACGATTTTTGACTATTGACTGATGATGATCGGGACTTTCAGACTCAGACTTTGACTCTGACTCCTCATATGTATCCAACACCTGATCGACCACCTTTTTTATTAACTCAGACTCATGATCAGTGTCAGTTGATGTAAACGTGACGTCAATGTTTTCTGGTAACTCATCAGTTGTTTCCGATTTTAACTTTATATTGACAGCCTTATTGACTTGCTCCTCATTCGGTTTTCTAGGAGAATACCCTTCCCAAATTGGAGGCGGACACTTGTTATAACTAACACTCTGCTTCTTACCAGTATCCTTCTTCTTTGGCTTCTCATCATCTTGAAATGCTTCAAAACCTGCAACAGTTGGATAAATTCGATCAATGAGATAATCAGAACTAGAATAACTCTGTAATAAACGTCTGATTCTCTCATTCTCAATCTTTTATGTCTCCAAATCTTGCTTCCATTTCGCACTTTCTTCAATGTAGAAATTAATGGCTTTCTGCTTCGACATCAGCACAGCATTCAACATTGTCAGTGCATCTTCTCTTTCAGAATTAGTCTTTTGTAGACCAGTCACCGTTCTATTCAACACGTCATACGACTCTTTCCCATAATTGAGATTGAACAATAATTGTTCTTTCATCTTATCTTGCTCACTCAATTTCTCATCTTTTTCTGCACATTGCTTGCAAGATTCCAAACACTTTGAGCAAGGCTTGATGACTTCCACAATCTTTTCAACTTCGATGACCTTCTCAACCTCAATTACTGTTTCAGCTTCAATCACCTTCTCAGCTTCACCATTCCTCTCAGCAACATTAACTTCCTTCATCTTTTTCAACTCTTTTGCTGGTTGTTTTTTCTTCAATTTCTCTAAGCGATCTGCAAAATAAAATTGAAAACTTTCAGGAGATAAATGGGATTTTGCAATATTGATATGCATTTCTTCCTCATCATCACCACTGTCATCAGTTGGTGTTTGATCAAAATCGATTGTTTTTTCAGAACTATCATCTGAAGAACCAGAATCAGATGGTGTTTGATCAAAAACAGTTGCTTCTTCTGAACTTTCATCGGATGAAATAGATTCTTCTTCTTGATTCTTCTCATGAACACCAATCACTTTCATCCATTCTGTAAACAAATCAGGCTTTTGAACTATTTGAGCAATGAAAGCTTTAAACTCCCTATTCTCATCCACAAACCTATCCCAGCTAAATCCTAGAGCCATTTTCTCATCGTCTTGATCAACGATACCATAATAAGCTTTCTTGTTTGCATCTTCGATCATTTTCCCATGAGCAGTTTGTGAATCTTTTTGTTGATGCAGTTGATGAGCAACTTGTTGATATATGGCTTTCCGATAGTAATCATCTTTTCCAAATGGATTCTTTGCTCCACTCGCTTCTTGATTTTTTCATTCTCTTTTAAAATGACCTTTCTCCCTGCATCGAAAACAAGTAACTTTAGATTTATCAAAACCCAAAGTAGAAACATGTGCATCCAAGAAATCATTTCTTCCTGTAATCATTTTGAACTTTTCAGCTCTTCTCAAGACACTAGCTAAGCACCATTTGATGTCCATGAGCTCCATCTCTTCAGCGTCTATTTGATCGTAATCTTCTTCGTCAGCATAGGATTTCCGATCCTCCCTGCAACCAAACCTTCATAGGATTGTAACACAGTTGCAAATAACGCCATATGATCTTTTGCAATTTCTTCAGAAAAATTTTGACCATCTGGAAGATTCAATGCAATGTTGCACTGTATCACACAACCATTCCCACTTTTTGAACTTTGAGAATGAAAACTTGAAGTTGAACTCTTTGGATTAACCCTCGGATATGAAGAAAAACCACTGCGGCTATTTGGACTTTGTTCAACAGTTCCAGATAAGTCTCCAGCACTAAAAGCAGTTTGAATTTCCGGACTCATTTCAGCCTCTTGAACATTGCCTTTGTAATACATTTTCACATCTTGTTGACCACTCGGATTACTCATCCGCAATCTTTTGCTGTTCAAGATCTTGACCCTCAATCTTCTCGATGAACTGAGAAATCGTCAAACCATCATATTCTCCGGTGTTTTTTAAGATCATCAAAAATGTACCCCATTCTTTTTGAGGTAAAGCATCAGCTAATTTGTCAACCCATTCCTCTCGTTCTTTGGTTATGCTTAACAATGACATAGAACGCACTAAGTGGCAATATCTTTCAATCAATTTCTTTGTATCTTCCCCTGGCAGACTTGTGAATAGACCAAATTCTTTCTTAAGCAATGCCTTTTTACTTTTGATCATCTTCTCACTTCCCTCAAATTTGATTTTAAGAGCATCCCAAATTGATTTTGAAGTTTTGTCATGTTGAAGCAATACAAAGATGTCTTCTTTAATATCTTGCTGAAGTAGACTAATCATCATCTTTTCAGCTTTGTATATGTCTCGTTCTTTATCAGTGAATTCAGAGATTGTTTTCTCAACTTGCAGATCTGTAGACACTTCGACAGAGCTTCACCGTCGGAAAACACTATTCTAATTTCGTTTTAAATGAAACGGATCTACACCTATATATAGACTGGGTAATTCCGTTTGAACAAGACTCAAAAAAAATTAATTTACATGCGGAATTACCCATACAAACGAAATTACAGGTTCAAACGGAATTACATTGTAATTCCGTGCGGAATTACATGTTGACCTCTTCAAGCGGAATTAGCATCTTCAAGCGGAATTAACTTTTTGTCTTGATTTCTCTTTTTTCGTGCCATGAACAATGCAAGACTCGATACAAGACGAAGTCGACAGACGTATGCACCAACAACCCACAACGCTATTTTTCCTAAATCCAAGAACAGGATTTTTGAACAAATACCAAGTCAAAATTTTCTTTTCACTACGATGTTTAAAATTCTTGACTTTTCTATGAATCTCACTTATTTAATGTCACTAGTAGCTATTTCTTCAAAAGATGTCTCCTCGTCGTGACGCTACTCATGACGCAAAAATGGCGGCAATGATCGTTCAGCATATAGCTGTTGTACTCCCAAACCTTGTGACCCAACTTAATCAAGCCTACAATAACAACAACAACAACAACAATGTTCTCACGTCTTGCAACTACGAACAGTTCAAATCGGCTAAACCACTCAAGTTTAATGGGTATGAGGGAGCTATTGGGCTCCTGCAATGGTTTGAGAGTATCGAGAGCACATTCTGCTATGTTCAGTGTCTTAGTGAGCGCAAGGTAGAGTTCGCCTCAAGTGTTTTCCAAAAGAGAGCACTCATTTGGTGGAACGGAGTCATGAGAGACAGAGGTGCAGACATAGCAATGTCACAAACGCGGGAAGAATTCAAGACTCTTATAAAGAAAGAATTCCATCCACGAAGCGAAATGAGGTCACTTGAAACCGAATTCTATTACCTCAGACAAGATAGCGGTGAAAACTGTGCTTACACTGATCGGTTTGAAGAGTTGAGCCTACTCTGTCCCACAATGGTCACACCCTTGGATCGGGCCATTGAGAAATATATTGATGGCCTACCTAATCCAGTCCAAGATATTGTCACTGGCAGAAAACCAGCTACAGTTAGGGAGGCTATCGAACTAGCTACTACTCTAACCGACTTCCAAGTTAGAAAAGGGAAACTTTTTCAAAAGGGTGACAAGAAACGAACTGCTGAAACTACTAAGGAGAAACCAATGGAAACAAAAGTCGAACCCTCCAAAAATTCGAAGAAGCGTAAAACTTCAAAGAATTTACAGTTGTTGCACCAATTCCACTGAATTCAGTACTCGTTAGGGGATTTTATTGTGGAAAACAACCTTTGTGCAACTGCTGCAACTATCATCACCAAGCTAATTCTCCATGCCGCCAGTGTACAATCTGTGGTCTTCTAGGACATCTAGCAGCGACTTGTCGCATCCAAAACCAAGCTGCCCCTACTCAAAATCGCCCTCGCTACCCAGCTGGAGCATGTTTCAATTGCGGTGATCCAAATAATTTCAAACAAAACTGCCCTAAGCTTGCAAATGCCAACCTAGCTCATGAATGCGCAACAACGTTAATAAGGCTCAAAGTGATGATCAAGCACTTATGATCAGTTTAGCCCTTACGTTTTCTAGTTGTCATCCAAAAGTATGAACATCTCTCAGTAATATTTGTAATGACGATATAAATTTCAAGAAATTTTCTTCATTCTTGTTATTTGTATTCTATTTATAAATTCCAATATGATTACAGGTATGTGTAATATACAACTACATACCGACTTCAAGGATTTTGTTCTTTACTATTATTAACTAAATCTCGTAGTTTAGCATATTGTGATCGCACACTAGTGCGTTCACACAATCTCTACAACACAATCTCTACAAAATACTATGAGCTTATTTCTATGCAAAACATGTATGACAATCCATGCTTAATATGTAATGCATACTACCAATTTTGGTCAGTATGAAGCACATATTATCATTTGTACTAGTGTGGAATACCTACTACTAATTTTGCTGAATGCAAAACAAGTAGTGTTATTACTGCTAGTATGAGATACGTTTTGGTTCAATAGATGTTGTATTATTTGATTTAGATGTTACTTCGACCTTATTATTTGTTTCCACACTTAACAAGATGAGCTATGTGGACCATGCAACGAAACAAATAATTATGGGTGCACACATAATTACGAGGTTCGATGCATGGAAATCATAGTAAGCCTTGTTAAGTATGGTGGCATAAAATCTAGAGTGATTTGGTAACGGGCCGAGTATAATACAATAAGAACATGGTGGATACACCGCTGGTACTTCCTATATATAAGTGTTCTTATTGTGTTATTCATCGGAACATTATTCGGATCACTTGAAGATTTTATGTTATCTTGGACCCTTATGTGATTATGTGTTTATTTGTTTATTTGTGTGTTTATGGAGTACAATATTAAAGACATTCACTAAATCTAATCAAGCCAACCGGGAGTATATTATGGTGTTAAAGGTGACGACCTTGATGCCATATGTATGATGACCCGTCTCCTATGCATGAGATGCTCATGGTACATGGGATGTACCTCGTGGGATGAGAGAAACCTTGTACGCATGGCCAGGCTTGAATGTACACCAATTATTTGCTTAGGATTTACACTAAGAGCTTTGTTTAATGCTATACAAAACAATTTTCATACACTTGATGACACCTTTCAGATTCATAAGTTCTAAAGGTTAGAATACTTTGAGATACTTAGAATATCACTACTCACACTCTGAATCCCCAAAATCTCAAATACCAAATGATGTTCCGCATCTTTGGAATCTAGGGCTTTGCGTATTCTTCAACCATTCCAAACATACTCTACGGTCTCCTGCGAATAAATTTCGGGACGAAATTCCCTAAAGTAGGGGAGACTGTAACCCTTATGCAAAATTCTGAACTTTCAAAAACTTTTTCTTTTGGAAGTAATTCGTTAACCGATACTTAAACGTAATCTGTTTAACGTAACATACACTCCGGAACAAGGATATAAGCTACACATACCCTAAATA
The DNA here is from genome assembly GCA_030545235.1 of Helianthus tuberosus. NCBI lineage: Eukaryota > Viridiplantae > Streptophyta > Magnoliopsida > Asterales > Asteraceae > Helianthus > Helianthus tuberosus. The sequence goes on along the minus strand of JARYGA010055501.1, from coordinate 29,125 downwards.
CCCTTTACATAACTTAGATATAAGTTTTGAGGGGTTAGAAATGACAAAAACATGTTTATACAAGTCCAGGGGCCATTCTTGCCACATTTCAAAATCTGCCCAAACCCCCAGCATACGGACTGTATGTACAAATCCGAACCTTTTCGTATTCAATAAAATCTTGAATTTTATTTGCGAGAATGCATAATTTCAATCGTTGTGCAATTTCGATCATTTTCATGTTCGATAAAGTCTTATACTTTATTTACGAAACGCGTAACCATACGATCGAACGAAACGATATCCAAGACATTTCTAGAAAAAATCCAATTTACACATGCCTTAACACCTTTATATAACCTAAATATTAAGTTAAAAGGGGTTAAAAAAGACAAAACGCGACAATACAAGTCCGGGGGCTAAAGCTGCCAAAACCTAAAAGTTCTGCCCCAGCCAGGGCCTTACGGACCGTAAAGGAAAACCCCACACGGTCCGTATGGGGTGCCCAACACAACAGAATGTGTTGGCAGCTTCTTTTTTCATGTCTTGGCCCCCAAGTCATGAATTTTCCAGCTTCTAGCCTCCTTTGGACATGTGTTATCACCTTCCTCAGATCATAACACCTCATGGATTCATGGCATGATCCTATGAACTCAAAAACACTATAAATAGCCAAGAATTCTTCCCTTCCAACTTGCTCATTTCTCAATTTCTTTCCCCCACTCTCTTGGATCTTGTTTCCAGCTTTTGGAAGCCTCCTACTCTGAGTTCTGAAAGTGTTCTTCGACACAAGTAAGTGTTCTTCTTAGTTCTTTCATTACTTTGGCATTTTAAGCCAAAATTCAAACAGTTTGACTTTTTGTTCTGACAATTTTGGTTAAGTCAAAGTACAATTGAATTTTGCAACGTGACCGTAATCACGAAGGTTATAATCCCTTGCGATTGCACCTTCTGATTACCACGTCTCGTAGGCGAAATGACGAGTCAAAGTTTTTCGAATCAAAAGTAAAAAATGCATAAAAATGACTTTTACGACGAAAGTGTTTTTGGGTATTAAAACTTAAAGTTTTGACAGCAAATCAGTTTTATAAACATAATTAGACATGTTCCAACATGTCTAACTCGTCATTTCTAGTTTAGCGCTTATTTCCTTAGTCGTTAGTCGAGCGGTTTGACTACCGCTTTGACTTTCGAATCTGACCCATTTGGTCAACTTTAGGATCCGACCAAGAACTTTATTATGACCATAGTATTATAGGGAATAACCTATTGAGGTTATACCTTATGGTCATATCGTTTGGTTATTCAAATGACGAGTCGATTATATATTCTTTAAAATGCCGAAAATACCATTTTTGCGCATAAAATTGTTTTAAACATATAACAACATTGTTTTGACATCTAAACTGATTATACAACTTATATAAACTAGTTTATTAGACTCGTCATAGGACGTATTTAACCATCCAAACCCATAGTTACGCTTACGGCCCGTTAAAGTGGCGTAAACCACTTTAGGGAGCCATAACAAGTCAAAACACTTTAAAACACTTCCAAATCAGAATGTAAGGTATTATGAACCATATTATACAAGATCTAACTCTCGTTTGGTTTATGAAACCTCATTCTATCCGATCTCTCGTTTCAAGTTTCAATACACCAACACGTAGTTATCCGATACACTAGGAACCACTTCAACACTTGAACCTTTGAACTTTGTTTGATCATTTGAACAAGACATATAGACAATCCCAAGTGGGTACATAGTTCCTCTCTTTTATGTTTTCAAATGTTTTGGGGTGATTCATATGTGTAACCAATTTTTGTCAAATGTATGGCATATATGTGTTTACTAAGTGCTTTTTGTGTATTATTCTTATTAAGCAAGACACGAAAATTGACACAAACCAAGTCCTTATAGGATCTATCTATCTTCATAGTTAGATTCTTGTAAGATGTTTAAAGTACCATTTTAAATCTTTCTATCTTAATAGTAAGATTTCTAAAGAAGTACTTTACGTATGAACGCGCCAATGGTTATTGTTTATGTGTAGAGTATTGTTGGTGACTTAGATAACGAAAAAGAGTAATACAATAAGCACATGGTGAATACGCCACTGGTATTTCCTTTATATAAGTGTTCTTATTATATTACCCTTCGTATCTTCATAGTTAGATTCTTGTAGGATGTTTAAAGTGCTAATTTGAAGTCCTTGATTGGATTCTTTGAGTACTTTAATGCCTATGTACAACATGATGAGACCAAAACCAAATCCTCATAGGATCTATCTATCTTCATAGTTAGATTCTTGTGGGATGTTTATAGTGCTAATTTAAGTCCTTGATTGGATTTTATGAAGTGCTTTAATGCGTATGTTACAAGTTGATGGCATTGTGTTTATGTGATTAGTAGTGATTTATATAACGAAACGAGTGTAATACCATAAGAACATGTTGTCGCTGGTACTTCCTATATATAAGTGTTATTATTGTATTACCCTTGTAGCGTTATCCAAATCACTTTAGGATTTTTGTGTTTAGTTGAAACAAATGTTCAATATCCAAATCCTTGTAGAATCTTTCTATTTTTAATATGTCAGATTCTTATAATGATATCCAAAGTACTATTATAAATCCTTTGATTTGATTTCTAATAATACTCCCACAAGTTCTTGACCGAATTCAATGTTGTAACGAAACAAAGTTCAAGAGAACAAAGAACAAGTACAAATTTTCAATGCCATAAAAATTATCTAGTAATAATCATATTGTCATATATAAAACTCTTTTTTGCCACAAGTTTCATACTCAAGATAATGTATTGCAATACTAAACATTTTTGCCATTTATTGGTTTCAAAGAGTCTATTTTCAATTGACAACTCTCGTAGTTGTTAAAGTATTGCAATACTAAACCTTTTGCCATTAATTTGGCTAACAAAACCTATGTATTCACCAGCATTCTTTGTTGACGTCTTTTTCACATATGTTTCAGGTTTTTTATTATTCAAGCATTCTACACATAGGATCGCATCCGGACCTTAGACTTCTTTAAACAAAGGACAATTACTGGTATTCTTTGTATTGTAAAACAATGTTAACATAATGAAACAATTTAGAACCATGTGTTGTGAGCAATTTGTAACGTGACTCCCTGATATTTCTGCCGTGTGCTGTTGTATTACGCGATTGGGGTGTTACATACGTCACAGTTAATTTCCATTTATTCTTTATTATCCTTCATAATTTTCTATCCCTTTAAAACATTTTCATTGAAATATTAATCATTCTTAATCATAGAGAAATCTTTGTTTTATCACCTTTTGTAGGTCCAGATTTCAGATCTCAAACGCAAGGATTTGCTGTTTCGAATGGTGTAGCGAGTGCGGAATCCAAGTTACACTACAAACCGAGCGAGAGTATGAATCAATAACAAGAATATTCACTTATTCGACAGAGTTTCGTTACAATGTTTATACAATAAAGCCCTCGAAAACCCCCCTCTCTCACACATACACACACACACTCTCTCTATTTGCTCATTCAAGCCTCGTTTTCAAGTGATAGTGAACATGTTTATACTAATGCAATACATGGCCTAACGAAGGTGACATGACCAAATGATGGTGAGATACATCAAACGACAGTGACACCATTCCAAATGATGGTCTTTCTTGAAGGTTCCAAACGACAGTGACACCATTCCAAATGACAGTGACACCATTCCAAACGATGGTCTTGCATGAAGGTTCCAAACGACAGTGACACCATTCCAAGTGATGGTCTTGCATGAAGGTTCCAAACGACAGTGTCATCATGTTCCAAATGAACGTTAGTCTTGTTGGGCTGCAAATGAAGGTCGCATGTGACTTGTGTCTTTAACTCCAAATGATGTACAAGTTATCTTATAATATATCTATGTCGTATAACCTATCGTTTTAGCTTGAATTTGTACTTCGAGTCAATGATCAGGAATGTCGTTCGACTTCGGATAACCGTCGATGACAAAGAAAGTTTTTAGGATACCTTCACACAATCGCCGATGACTCTGAGGATGGTGGCTAGGGTTCCGGCCAACCACTTTGCACATATATGTCCCATTTTCATGTACATCGATGACATTTAACTCGGTACCAACCTTTTAAGTAAGTTCATTCGATTTCGAGGTGTTTTAGTATGACCACCTGTAGGGTATATTGTGGTAGCCATCAGGCTGCGATGGTGACCAGCAGTGATGATATGAAATTGGTTTATGCTGTTGTGATACTTCTCTCTCCCTTGCTGTGTGTTTTAGTGTGTGAGAGATAGTAGAGACTGTTATATGTTATTAAGGCCAAGTGGTATGGAGCCACACCTCTGCCAGTGTGGTTCTGGAGTTGGCGTGATCGGCATGAAACACCACCCTTAGGGACATTATGGTGTGTGAAATTGGAGGCCGTGTGAAGGTGGTCACAATGAGTTTTTATTTACGTTTCGAACCTAACGCAAAGCGCGAGTGGTAGAAAAAAAATTGCTAAATAATTATATTATATATGTTACTCTTCTATGTACTTTTTTACTTTGGTTTTTTATCGTTCCGACTTAGTTATTTTTTTTACCACGATTCAGTGCAAGCATAATACGTTTCGTAACATACCAAACTGAGTGTAGCTAAGTATAATACATTTTCATCCGACGATATAAATTCGAGTTACTCTTCGTTTTGCGTGGTTTCTATTTTTTAAACTACAGTAAGACCCTTATGTATGTTGCGCATCGGTCGCGGGTCACATAACGTTTGCAATAATATGTTCGATGTTGGCAGTGTACCCATGCCGCAACACACCCAGGTCTATTTACTAGTTTAATATTAAGTTTCAATTTATTAATTATAAATTAATTAATTAATTTAGGCCTTTAATTCATTTAGTTTTCACCTAATTTGACTAATTTAGGCCTTTAATTCATTTAGTTTTCACCTAATTTGATTTTCTCTAACAACTTGTGTTCATTAATTTTCAAAAAAAAAATTGAATATGTGGTTGTATTACAATACAGAGTTGAATTCAAATATTGAATCTTAAACTGTACATACTATCGATATTGTACCGGTGTTGTAACAAATCGAAGAAATACTGAACAACACCGAATTTCAATCATATCACATGAAGAAATCTCACTAGTTATACATTATTATTATTAGTTTAATAATTAGACTAAGTTTTACGACATAACGCCTCCTCCATATGGCTTGTGAAAGGGCGCTATACGTCGCCACAAGACCCCGTAAACGGAGAGGGTGTTGGCCCCTTCACGCTCCACAATCCCATCTCAACTTTTCACCCCTCTGATTTAATTACCATATAGCCTCTAAAAAACACCTCATCCCATTTTCTAGCTTTTACACATCACCTAACTTCTTTTTTAAGTTTTTAATTTATATAATTTAATTATTATTTTAATAGGTTGTGATTAGTGGAAAGTGAGTGAAATTAAAACAGGATGCAATGAAAAAAACAAAGTGATTGCAATAGGTATGATAATCTGATGGTATAATTGTAGTCACTTTGGTATTGAATAAAAAACGGTAATTTAGATATGAGTGGGGTGCGATTAAGTTTTATCAACTTGGAGATGTATCATTGGTACTAAATAAAAACCGGTAACACATAGAAAATGTAACAACTCGTTTTTTGGAAAGTAAAAGTCAAAGGAAGAAAAGATTGCTAATTGCGATCTGTCACTCCTTGCTTAACTATTGATTGTACATTAATGACTTGTAATCGAATCTTTTTATTTATTCGATTTAGTTGTATTATGTGGAGTATCTATTAATAATCGAGGTTTAATCGCATGTTTAATCGATAATCGACTTATCACTAATCGCATCGGTATCGCATTTCAACCCGAATTATGTGTTCTGGATATTGTTTTATGTGTGTTGCCATTATGTGTTACTTGTGCATGTTATGTTTATGTTGAGGTGTTTAATCGCAATCGCAATTCTATCGAAATCGCAATCTAATCGCAGACGCTAAACGCAAGTTATTTATGGTGATTGTATGTTAGATATAGTAGTTAGGTTATTTGTGTAACTAATGGGTAATATTATCGCATTACTCACCCGAATCGCATCGCAACGCTCAACACGCGAATCGAAATGACAAAACTCAACATGCCGGACACCTGGATCGAATGGCCAACCGATCGAGTGGCTATCCGATCGAACCGCCATCCGATCGGTCAACTCGACACTTATGCACTTTCCTCTTTTCAAAAACCCTATAAATACCCTCCTGTCACATCACAAGCTCCCTCATTTGATCAGCCGCAATCAAGACCTCTTTTCTCTCGATTTTTCGCGATTCTTGTAAGTTTTCAACTCAAATCTTGTACTTCTATGATCTACATGCACTCCTTCATCTTTTTCACCTTTGAATCTTAACTTTTAACCGTGAAATCAACGTATTTGAGGTGTTCTAGGGTGATGTCATCATGGAGCTCTCATGAACTTCAAGTTTTGACTTCATTCCACCAAGAACAACTTAGATCTGAAGGATTTCCACATGAATAAACAATGATTTTGCATAGATCTAAACATTTTCAAAGTTGAAAGGATTGAAAGAGGTTTTCCAACTTTCTTTCAACTCTTTTACACTCAATGCACTCAAAACCGATAGAATCGGAACTCGTTCTGATCTTCTACTCTTTCTTAGTGATGAGTTGGTTCAAGATCTGGTTTCTATCAAGGAGACAACCGATTTTGGGTTAAACAAGAACAACTGCCATGAACCAGTAAACTGATCGGATTTGGGTGATTCCTGTTCGATCGGACGACTTAGGACTTGACGAGGTTCTGTTGTTTAGTACGTTGTCAAACCGTCTCGAACAAACCGCAAACTTTAAAAAATAATCAAGTTTGAAACGATCAGATGCGTTGGGATGGATTGCCATCCGATCGACCCGCAATCCGATCGGATTGCACTTGAGGTTCAACACTCAAACAATTTTCAACATGTTCAATGTTCAGTCAGTTCTAACGGATTGCCATCCGATCCGATTGCTATCCGATTGATTGACTATCCTGCTGTGAACTTGTTCTCACTAAGTGTCTTGCCAATCGGATCGCTATACGATCGAACGGCCGTTCGATTGATCGACCTGAAGAGAAGAGATACTTCTTTGTTTTCAAAATGCTACAACGAAAACTTCAAAGCCATCATACACAAACACATCCTTACTAAACGAATATCAATCCGACCGAATGGTCGGATGACCATCCGAACGGATTGATATCCGATCGAATGACCATCCGATCGGATTGCCATCCGATCGGATTACCGTTCGACACTTGGTCACTTTTCACCGTTTTACGCACCGCTCTTCGCTTACGCTATAGTTAACTGTTTAGGCTAATCACTCTAGCGCTCCCTTCAATCCATTTCCATCGCTGTGAGTATACTCGATCCCTTTTCCCTTTTTGCTTTATGCACTTTTGGGTGTTACATACGTTACTTATTCTAAATCACATCAATCACACAACGCAAAACACTATTTATACGCTGACCATTACTGCATGATACTTGTTACTCGATGAATGCTTGTATGTTATGTTAACACAGTGATTGTTGCCTGACGCCTTAGCAATGATAGTACTATTTGTTTGGACTCAGCACCTGTCATGGACAGGGGTTGTTAAAGTTACCTCTCACATGTCGCAGTGGTGATATGTGTTGCGCATTCTACAACTCGCAGTCTACTCTGTGCATATTTCATTGTCGATAACCTACTAGCTTCGCAATATACATGTTACATGCTGATTACGCGTAAACGTTTTCGAACTCTATTATATCTATTAAACTTGTATGCTCACCTTTACACTATGTGTATTGACCTCTATTTTAACGTATGTGACAGGTGCTTAGGATGTTGTGTTTTGCTTGCTATTTGATGGAACCGAATAAGAGAGTCTAGAAACAAAGACAATTTATTAAATTAAATCTGAGTTGTCGGAACATGTTTTGTTTTGAGGATATCTATGTCCGTAATAATTTGATTGCTTGGTTGGTTATGGTATGGGACATAATATTAACTATCTGGTAATCTAGTTGTTATGGAATTTCTCTTGACAATCTATTTTGCTCAGCGCCATGCCCCGATGTTTTCGTCATCGGTTGGGGTGTGACAGATTGGTATCAGAGCCATAACTGTAGGGAATTAGGCAAGACTTGACCTAGTCCGGGTCGATGTCTTAGAAACGACCTAGTCTATAGTCTAAGTACCAATAGACCGACTTGTGCATACCCAGTATGGGTCTTCGTACGAGCTTACTTGCTATTTCTCGCTCAAACTCGCTGTACACTACACTCTTGCGCGAACATCGCATACTACAGTTCTGCGCAAGATCAGCCTTTCCTAAGGCTAATTACACACACAAACGGATGATTTGGTTGAGATCAAGTGTGAAAACCGCAAACTCTCGACCAGATCACTCGTTCGAATTGCTATTTTTACTATAAAGAAGATAATTTGCATCGAATTAGGAGTGAAACCCTTACTTTGACGCAAATCTCCTTATCTATCTCATGATTTTATCATACAAACAGGAATGTAGTCGTTAAGTCAGGGGTGAAACCCGAATCTTGATGACTCGCTCCGCTCTATACTTTTGGTTTTACAAAACTCTCACCAAAGTCTCGACGGACTCCAACTACTTAAGGTCACACTGTGACTGGAAGGATGCGTGCTGAACGATCAAATTGAAGCAAGAACACAGTCCTGAAGGCCAAAGTGTGCTTATAAAGTCCTTGCGAATAGTCGAACCACTTTGGGTAGTCAATGTCTACACACACCCGAAACAATCTATCCTTGATTTTTGTATTTGATTCTAGAAATGTCGCCGCCAACTCTGTGATTTATCGCTTTTATGATCGATTTTATGTGAAATTTATGTGATTTATATGGTGATTTATTAGCATTTTGAGATAAACAGTACGGTGGTACTGATGGTTTCAATTCCACGTTTCTCGCTCCGCCAAAACACACACAATTCACACCACACTGACAAATCGCTGGCCTTTATTTGCAATCGCTGCTCGCTAATCGCAATCACTATACTTAATCGCTATACGTGTTGTGAAGGATAGGTGAATACGTGCAAAATATGTGTTTAGGTTAGCTTATGTGCTTATGTGCCTGTGTGCTTATGTGTTTATGTGTGTATGTGATTCTGTGATTATGTGTCTACGTGAATTTTGTGAATGGCTGTGTTCCTGAGCTTTATGGTGAAACGCTAAACTATACTAAGATTAATCAAAATTGTGTTGAGTCCTATGGCGATGCCTGTTGCAGACAATGTCATCTTTTGGATCATTCCACTCCCGAGCCGCTGGCCGAAACCATGATGACAAACGCATCGCCGTTCTCGTCTCTAAGCAAATGGCGAAAGTCATCCCACAAATCGTCAGTGAGCTGAATGAGAATGCAAGCAAGTCCTCGGAGGAGTCCAGGACTGATACTCCTAAGGCCGCTTTTAGCTTCAAGCAGTTCAAAGCCTGCGGACCAAAGGAATTCACTGGAGAAGATGGTCCTACGGCCATATTTCAATGGTTTAATTCTATCGAAGTCACCCTGCGCCAGAGTGGCTGTCTAGAAAACCTGCACACCGTCAATGCTACCGGCGTCTTCCAATCCCGTGCTCTTGATTGGTGGACAGCCGAGAGGAACAAATGAGGAAACGATGCAGCTTTCGGATTGTCTTGGGACGAGTTGAAGAACATTATGATGCAAGAGTTCTGCCCTCCCCATGAACTCCAAAAGCTTGAGGATGAATTCTGGCACATAAAGCAGGATGGCGGAGATAACGCTGGTTTAACTGCTCGCTTCAAGCAGTTGAGTATTATCTGCCCTGGTCAGGTTACTACCCCAGATATTACAATCAAGAAGTATATCCGTGCTCTTCCAGATTGCGTCGCCAATTTTGTTCAGGCTGCAAAGACGACAACAATCGAGGAAACCTAATCGAGGAAACCTACCTGCTCGCCGCTGAGATCAATGACAAGCGGGTCAAGGCTGGTTATTTTGACAAAGCTACCAAGAATCTACATCAAGTCACCGATGCTTCAACCGCTGAAACCACCTCCGCACAGCAATCTTCAAATCTCTCACACCGTAAGAGGAAGAACCACAGTAGTTCCAGCAACAAGAACTATGTAGTTACTGCTGCCCCACTCCACACAGTACATGCCCAACCGCAACCTCAAAACCGCCAAGTAGCGGCACCCGTGGTCAATGCACCGCCTACCAAGCGTGCATACACTGGGCCACACCCGCTTTACCCTACTTGTACTTATCATCACCTGGTGGGTCTCGCATGCCGGTTCTGTGTCCATTGCAATATGTACGGCCATTTCACCACAAACTGCCGTACAGGTCCACGTCAAGCTCCAGCTCCAGCTCCAGCTCCAGCACAAGGTCAAGCCCCTGCTCAACAAGCTCTACTTCCTGCCCCTCAAGGCCATCAAGCAGCTCCTGCACCCGCAGCTCACGCTCGAGCTTGCTTTGTGATATTCGCTAATTTACACATATTTTAATCCCCCGTTTTACCCCTATTTTATGCGTTTTAGAACTTGTCACTAGTATGCTTGTTAAGACCATAAACTTGTGGATTTGTGTAAAAGTGATAGAGGCACTTAGATTACCCCTTTGTTGTGTACTTGTTCTTTGTGTTGTGCTTCCCGTTCACCTTATATTACCCTTTAGGATTAACCTTGTCGAGCCTTCCCATTTACCTTTGTTTACCCACATTATCGCCCACTTAACCAAATTTAGCCTTTTTATGTTTTAACCTTTTTTAGTGTTGAAACTCGGTCAAAATAATCGTTTAACTAGCGTTTGTTATTATGTATGTTTCAATGTATAAATTAGTTTGTAAAAAAAAAAAAACACCCTAAAATAGGGTGAAGTTGATAGAAGTCGAGCAATTTTGAATGCTTAAATGTTAAAATTTCGTTGATAAGCTCGATTGCGCTTTAGTCGCCTTTTTAAGGCGTTTATATGTATAGTTGTATTATTTCGTGCTAGTTAAACGCTACTACCGAGTTTTAACCATTTTCGCCACTTTAAATGTCCACTTCCATACCCTTCGCCCAAGCCTAACGTTACAACCCGTAAAGACCTCTTGATTTACACTTGTTTGCATGTTAGTTGGTGGAGACGAGATCTTATGACAAGCTTATGATATTGCACATTTCATTGACTAAGCATTGAGTGTTTACACGTACACATTTTATGTATGTTTCATAAATAAAACCGAGTGTGTGTGAACATTGTGAGTTGTGTGTAGATTAACATGTGAGTCAATTAAATGTGAAGTCACGGCTTTTTGGTTGTCGCTTTATAATTGCATATGCTTGTTGGGTTTGAGTCTTTTGATGTTGTCTTTCGACAAGCCGGCTAACCGTTTATAGTAGTTTTCAATAAAATAGTGTGTAAATTATCGTTCTTGTTTGTTTATGTCTTTTATTGCTTTTTAGTTCAGCTTGCTTGAGGACAAGCAAGGTTCAAGTGTGGGGAGATTTGATATTCGCTAATTTACACATATTTTAATCCCCCGTTTTACCCCTATTTTATGCGTTTTCGGCCGTAAAACCGTCATTCGGATACTTAATTATCTACACTTTTGTTTACAGGCCCAAAACAGCATACCAGACAAGATGATAGCTAAAACGAGGACTTTCCGGACAAAACGAAGAAGCTGCGGACTTTCTGTTAGGAAAACTGACCTGGGCCTGCAGAACGGTCGTTCCACCTGATGCACGACCGTGCGTCTCCGACAAATCCAACAAAGTCCGGTGATGAACGACCAGTGCAACTCGGCGTGCAAGGCATACAAGGGCCAGCCCGGTGATGCACGGTCGTTCCATGATCTGCACCCCGTGCGGATCCGATGATCAACCAGAGTCCCGGTGATAAACGATCGGTGCAGCCAGGCGTGCAACAAGATCTCGGCGAAGAACGACCGTGCCATATGAGGAACGGTCGTGCGATATCGAATCTGGTCAAAGATCTGCTGATGTCATGCCCATGCTCCAATAATTGCTTAAAGTGTACGGTCGTGCCACAGGAAGAACGACCGTGCAACAGCGAAAAAGTATAAAAACAGAACAGAAACATTCTGTTAGAAATTCTGGAATTTTGGGAGCTTCATTGGCGATTTTACAGGCTCCGGAGGCTAAGCTTTTAACCCGGATTCAAGCCACATTGTGCCATTTAGCTCCATTACTATCTGGATTCTTAGTCTAGTGCTTGTTTATGGTTTGGTTTTCTAATCTTTCCATGTTTTTGTTAATCTTTCAAGCATTTAGATTAATGTTTATGTATTATTGTAGCCTTTGGGCAAAAACACAACAATCCCTTGCTTGATTATAGCCATTAGTGTGTTAAGCTTTGTTTGTAATGACACTTGAAGTACTTTCTATGTTAATCTTTGATGATTAGTTTGCAACCTTGTTATTGACATTGATTTCTTGATTATAAGTAATTATGTTGGATGATTGATGCTTGGTTAGTTAAGATAGTTGAAAAATGAAGCTTAATTAATCTTGTATTAGTAAACTTTGAACTTGGTTAACTAGTTTAGCTTGGTTTAAATGTATGCATCATGATACTAGAAATGGTTAGTGATTTAATAAAATGTAATTATTGTTAATCAAGAGAGCTTGCCGTCACGTAAGGGCCTTAACGGGTTAGATGGTGTCGTTATAAATTCTTGCCATGATTTGTTAGCTTAGTTAGTAGTTTAGGCCAAAACTGCTATCTTAGTGAATTATTGTGCTAGATTTGTAAAATGAACTCGGTTGTGCTTTAATCTAGTTTATGCTTGTCTCGGTGGTTGCATTGTGTTTATCGGTGTCTCTTTCCTTGATTAAGCGCGGTTAGAAAACTCCTAACGGATTACTAACCTATTTTTAAGAGATTTTCATAGACATTTATCAATTGCAAGTTAAAGAACAATTTTAGGTGGTTAAAGTGTGTTTATCGTTTTAGCTTTCCGAATGATTGTCATGTTAGGATTCCCGAAAGGGATACTAATTGTTTTAAAATGGAAAATTGACCGAATGCTTCTAGTGCCAAAACCGACTTAGTTGACATGCTTTGGTTGTGTATTAAGCAAGGCTTTTTTATCTATTATCTATTATGTTTTTATTATGTATTAGTTTACGTTTACTTTAGTTTAATTAAAATCACAAAACTTATGTTTTTACCGGTAGTTTAGTGACAAAGGTCTAGTATTATTTCTCCGCCCATTTCCTTGGATCGATACTTGGTTCTTACATATACTTTACTACATATACGACGGGGTACACTTGCCTCTTTCGTGTGTGTTTTGATGTTAAAGTAATAATCACTTTTATAAATTTAAAACCGAATCGTGTGTTAATTTCATTGCAAAATTATGTATATATACGCACACGTCACTTTGCATGTGGTGATCCCAACCACTTCGCAAACATGTGCCCCAACAGGGTAGTGACACAAGAGCCCCAGCAGCAGCCGCAGCAACAACAGCAGCAACAACCAGCAGCCCGCGGACGTGCTTTCAACATCAATGCCCGTCAGGCCCAAGCAGACAACTATGTGGTCAATGGTACATTCCTTTTGAATCGTATATATGCTCCGTATTTATTTGATACTGGAGCCGATAACTGTTTTGTATCGTTTGAATTCGAAAAGCTCCTTAATCGTAAGCGCGCCCATCTCCCCTCGACGTTCGATGTTGAAGTTGCCACCGGAAGAACCGTCGCTGTCAATTCTGTCCTACGTGATTGTACGCTTGAACTCAACAATCACGTCTTCCCTATCGACCTTATTCCGATGCAGCTCGGTAGTTTTGACATCATAGTAGGTGTGGATTATCTTCGCGAAAATCATGCTGAAGTTGTTTACTTCGAAAAGATGATTCGTTTCTCGCTCGCTAATGGTGATCAACTTTGTGTGTATGGCGAAACTCCTCCAAAAGGTCTCAAACTCATGTCATGTGTCCAAGCAAGCAAGTATCTCCGCAAGTAATACAGAGCTTTATTGGCTAACATTGTTGTAGCGGAGAAGGAAAAGAAAGGAAACCCAGAGGTGAAAGACGTTCCCGTTGTTTGTGAATTCCCTAATGTATTTCCTGATGATTTACCTGGGTTACCTCCCACTCGTGATATCGATTTCCGAATCGACCTCATTCCTGGAGCAAATCCTATTGCTAAAGCGTCGTATCGTCTCGCTCCTTCTGAAATGCGCGAACTCTCGAGTAAGCTCCAGGAACTACTTGATAAAGGCTTTATTCACCCTAGCACCTCTCCATGGGGCGCGCCTGTCCTTTTCGTCAAAAAGAAGGATGGATCGTTCCGGATGTGCATCGACTTTAGGGAGTTGAATAAGCTGACAATCAAAAATCGCTAACCCTTGCCTCGAATCGATGATTTGTTTGATCAGTTACAGGGTGCTACGTGTTTCTCGAAGATCGATCAACATTCAGGCTATCACCAATTACGCATTTAAGAGGAGGATATACCTAAAACCGCTTTTTGAACTCGATATGGTCATTACGAGTTTGTTGTTATGCCTTTTGGTTTGACTAATGCTCCCGCAGTTTTCATGGACCTAATGAATTGAGTGTGCAAACCCTTTCTTGACCGCTTCGTCATCGTGTTCAACGATGATACCCTGATCTATTCCATGTCAAAAGCCGAACACTTGCAGCATCTATGTTTGGTTCTTGAGTTACTCCAGGGAAACCGTCTCTATGCCAAATTCTCCAAGTGTGAATTTTGGCTGGAGGATGTCCAATTCCTGGGTCACATTGTCAATAATCAAGGAATTCATGTCGATCCCGCGAAGATCGAAGCCGTTAAGAGTTGGATTACACCCAAGAACCCGTCTGAGGTCCGTTCATTTCTCGGACTGGCAGGCTATTATCGCCGATTTATCGAAGGTTTCTCTAAAATCGCTGTGCCGCTTACCTCTCTTACGCATAAGGATAAACCTTTTGTTTGGGGAACTAAACAGGAGGAAGCCTTTCAAACCCTCAAAGCTATGCTTTGCAATGCTCCCGTGCTCTCACTGCCCGACGGAAATGATGACTTCGTAGTCTACTGTGATGCCTCAAACCTTGGTCTTGGTTGCGTTCTCATGCAACAAGATAAGGTTATCGCGTACGCATCTCGACAGCTCAAGATCCACGAGAAGAATTATACAACCCACGACCTCGAGCTCGGTGCAGTTATTTTTGCGTTAAAGATTTGGCGACACTACCTTTATGGTACCAAGTGTACGATCTTCACCGATCATAGAAGCCTACAACACATCTTTAACCAGAAAGAACTGAACATGCACCAACGCCGATGGGTTGAACTACTCAACGATCACGACTGTGAGATTCGTTACCATCCAGGCAAAGCAAACGTTGTTGCCGATGCTCTCAGTCAACGAAGCTATTTGCATAGCGTTCGTAATTCTCAAGCCCAGTTTAATCTCGAATCCCTTATCCGTGACGCGCAACATGCTTGTTTTGCCGAACGAACTTGGAAGAAAGAAAGGATTCTAAACGATGGTGTCCAACTCGAGAATAAGTCAAATGGTATCTTTCATTATTTGGACCGAATTTGGATTCCCAAGCGTATGAATTTGCGACAACTTCTGATGGACGAAGCCCACAAGTCTCGGTATTCTATTCATCCCGGTGCTGATAAAATGTACAAGGACATGCGCTACAAGTACTGGTGGCCGGGCATGAAGAAGGATATCGCTATCTATGTTTCGAAGTGTCTGACTTGTTCCAAAGTTAAGGCTGAGCATCAAAGACCCTCTGGCTTACTCGTACAACCCGAGATCCCGATGTGGAAATGGGAGAGTATAGCTATGGACTTTGTAACGAAGCTTCCGCGTACTCAATCAGGTCATAACAGCATCTGGGTTGTCGTCAACCGCTTGACTAAATCCGCTCATTTTCTGCCGATACGAGAAGACTTTAAGGTAGAAAAATTAACCCGAATCTACACCGATGAGATCATTTGTCGACACGGGACGCCTCGTGACGTCATCTCTGACCGCGATGGTCGGTTTACCTCGCGTCTTTGGGAAACGTTTCAATCTGCTCTCAGTACTACTCTTAACCTAAGTACCGCTTTCCATCCCTAAACCGACGGTCAGACAGAAAGAACGATTCGCTCCCTTGAATACATTCTCCGCTCGTGTGTCATAGATTTCGGTGGTAATTGGGACGCGCACTTACATTTGGTCGAATTATCGTACAATAATAGTTATCATTCTAGCATACAAATGGCACCATTTGAGGCATTTATCGATCGCCTATTGTATGGCACGAGATCGGAGACGCGCAAATTACCGGTCCTGAGCTGTTGCAAGAAACGACTGACAAAATCCTCCAAATTCGAGACAATCTGCTGAAAGCTCGGAGTCGTCAGAAAAGTTACGCCGGTAGACGCCGCAAGCCCCTTGAATATGACGTTGGCGATCACGTACTCCTAAAGGTTGCAGCTTGGAAGGGATTGATCAGATTCTGCAAGAAAGGAAAGCTTGCGCCTCGATATGTTGGACCCTTTAAAATTCTAGAAAGGATTGGAAAAGTGGCCTACAGACTCGAACTACCAGAGAAACTTAGTAATGTCCACCCGACTTTCCACGTTTCAAATCTCAGAAAGTGCTTAGCTGACCAGGAATTACATGTCCCTCTCGAAGATTTACAAGTGGACGAAACATTACACTTCGTGGAAAAGCCTGTCGAGATCATGGGATGGGAAACCAAGGTGCTCAAACGCTCACGCATTCCCCTTGTGAAGGTTCGCTGGGAAGGCAAACGCGGTGCCTAGTTTACTTGGGAACTCGAAAGTGACATGAAGGCGAAGTACCCGCAACTGTTCGTTACGCCTACTTCTTAAATTTCGGGACGAAATTTCCTAAAGTAGGGGAGGCTGTAACAACCCGCTTTTTGGAAAGTCAAAGTCAAAGGAAGAAAAGATTGCTAATTGCGATCTGTCACTCCTTACTTAACTATTGATTGTACATTAATGACTTGTAATCGAATCTTTTTATTTAATCTCTTTAGTTGTATTATGTGGAGTATCTATTAATAATCGAGGTTTAATGGCATGTTTACTCGATAATCGATTTATCGCTAATCGCATCGGTATCGCATTTCAACCCGAATTATGTGTTCTGGATATTGTTTTACGTGTGTGTGCCATTATGTGTTACTTGTGCATGTTATGTTTATGTTGAGGTGTTTAATTGCAATCGTAATTCTATCGAAATCGCAATCTAATCGCAAACGCTAAACGCAAGTTATTTATGGTGATTGTATGTTAGATATAGCAGTTAGGTTATTTGTATAACTAATGGGTAATACTATCGCATCACTCACCCGAATCGCATCGCAACGCTCAACATGCGAATCGAAACGACAAAACTCAACACGCTGGACACCTGGATCGAATGGCCAACCGATCGAGTGGCCATCCGATTGGATTGCCATCCAATCGGATTGCCATCCGATCGAACCGCCATCCGATCGGTGGCCAACTCGACACTTATGCACATTCCTCTTTTGGAAACCCTATAAATACCCTCCTGTCAGCTCCCTCATTCGACCAGCCGCACTCAAGACCTCTTTTCTCTCGATTTCTCATGATTCTTGTAAGTTTTCAACTCAAATCTTGTACTTCTATGATCTACACGCACTCCTTCATTTTTTTCACCTTTGAATCTTAACTTTTAACGGTGAAATCAACGGATTTGAGGTGTTCTAGGGTGATGTCATCATGGAGTTCTCATGAACTTCAAGTTTTGGCTTCATTCCACCAAGAACAACTTAGATCTGAAGGATTTCCATATGAATAAACAATGATTTTGTATAAATCTAAACATTTTCAAAGTTGAAAGGATTGAAAGATGGTTTTCCAACTTTCTTTCAACTCTTTTACACTCAATGCACTCAAAACCGATAGAATCGGAGCTTGTTCTGATCTTCTACTCTTTCTTAGTGATGAGTTGGTTCAAGATCTGGTTTCTATCAAGGAGACAACCGATTTCGGGTTAAACAAGAACAACTGTCACGAACCAGTAAACTAATCCGATTTGGGTGATTCATGTTCGATCAGACGACTTGGGACTTGACAAGGTTCTGTTGTTTAGTACGTTGTCAAACCGTCTCGAACAAACCACAAACTTTCAAAAATAATCTAGTTCGAAACAATCAGATGCGTTGGGATGGATTGCCGTCCGATCGGATTGCCATCCGATCGACCCGCAATCCGATCGGATTGCACTTGAGGTTCAACACTTAAACAATTTTCAACATGTTCAATGTTCAGTCAGTTCTAACGGAGTGCCATCCGATCGGATTGCTATCCGATCGAGTGACTATCCTGTTGTGAACTTGTTCTCACTAAGTGTCTTACCAATCAGATCGCTATCCGATCGAACGGCCGTTCGATCGATCGACCTGAAGAGTAGAGATACTTCTTTGTTTTCAAAATGCTACAACGAAAACTTTAAAGCCATCATACACAAACACATCCTTACCAAACGAATGTCAATCCGATCGAATGGCCATCCGATCGGATGACCATCCGAACGGATTGACATCCGATCGAATGACCATCCAATTGGATTACCGTTCGACACTTGGTCACTTTTCACCGTTTTACGCACCGCTCTTTGCTTACGCTATCGTTAACTGTTCAGGCTAATCACTCTAGCGCTCCCTTCAATCCATTTCCATCGCTGTGAGTATAATCGATCCCTTTTCCCTTTTTGCTTTATGTACTTTTGGGTGTTACATACGTTACTTATTCTAAATCACATCAATCACACAACGCAAAACACTATTTATACACTGACCGTTAATGCATGATACGTGTTACTCGATGAATACTTGTATGTTATGTTAACACAGTGATTATTGCCTGACGCCTTAGCAACGATAGTACTATTTGTTTGGACTCAGCACCTGTCATGGACAGGGGTTTTAAGGTTACCTCTCACATGTCGCAGTGGTGATATGTGTTGCGCATTCTACAACTCTCAGTCTAGTCTGTGCATATTTCATTGTCGATAACCTACTAGCTTCGCAATATACATGTTACATGTTGGTTACGCGTAAACGCTTTCGAACTCTATTATATCTATTAAACTTGTATGCTCACCTTTACACTATGTGTATTGACATCTATTTTAACGTATGTGACAGGTGCTTAGGATGATGTTCCTTGCTTGCTATCTGATGGAACCGAATAGGAGAGTCTAGAAACAAAGACACTTTATTAAATTAAATCTGAGTTGTCGGAACACGTTTTGTTTTGAGGATATCTATGTCTGTAATAATTTGATTGCTTGGTAGGTTATGGTATGAGACATAATATTAACTATTTGGTAATCTAGTTGTTATGGAATTTCTCTTGACAATCTGTTTCGCTCAGTGCCATGCCCCGATGTTTCCGTCATCGGTTGGAGTGTGACAGAAAACTAGTTAGATATGAATGGGGTACGATTAAGTTTTATCGACTTGGAGATGTATCATTGGTATTAAATAAAAACCGGTAACACATAGAAAACTAGTTAGATATGAATGGGGTGCGATTAAGTTTTATCGACTTGAAGATTTATCATTGGTATTAAATAAAAACCGGTAACACATAGAAAAATAGTTAGATATGAATGGGGTGCGATTAAGTTTTATCCACTTGGAGATGTGTCATTGGTATTAAATAAAAACCGGTAACACAGAGAAAACTACTTAGATATGAATGGGGTGCGATTAAGTTTTATCAACTTGGAGATGTATCATTGGTATTAAATAAAAACCGGTAACATATAGAAAACTACTTAGACTATCTCCAATGCTAAGGACGTCCTTAGGCGCCCTTAGCTGCTCAGTCAGCTGCCACATCATATCCTTACCAATCTTTAAAAATCCTTACAAATCTTAAAATCCTTAATTTTACCTCCAACTCTACAAACATCCTTATACATCCTTATATTTTCCAAATCATCGCATATTTTTTACTTTTAATTTAATTACTGTTAAAATGTATTGAATACAACTATTTAATTATTTAACTAATATAACTACTCAAACATAATCTATCCGTATTTTTAAGTGATTTATCTCATAATAGCTCACATTCCCATAATATATATTTTCACTTTTTACGACCCATAATATATCCACTTGGTAAAATATTATTTTTGAAACCAGATCTTGAAACCATCAACACAAAATAGTCAAATACAGTTCTCTCTTCCGGCAAGAAGCACATCGACCAACACCACCATCAGATAGCATCACCAACTCCACCACTTCACATCTTTTTTTTCTCTTCTGGTAACATGCAAACGGTAACTACCCACTACGCAACATTTAGGGCATGTTTGGATGGGCTTATTAGAGTTAAAAAAGACTTTTGGGAAAAGGACTTTTGGGAAAAGGACTTTTTGAAAAAGAGTTTTTAAAAAAAGTGTTTGGATTAGCTTATTGGTGTAAAATGACTAAAATGGGCATTCTTTTAAATATAAGGGGGTAAAGAAGGGGTAATTTAGTAAATTCATTTTTGAAAAGTCACTTTTGGATCCAAAAGTCATGAAATCTTGGCTTTTCAAAATCTGATTTTTCTTCTTTGCAAAAAGCTATTTCCAAAAGTCCTTTTAGTCTATCCAAACACAAAAACAACTTATTGGCTTCTTGATAAGTCAATAAGCCAATAAGTTGTTTTGAGAAGCCCATCCAAACATGCCCTTAAATATTTCATTTTGTTTGACACAAGAACCGAAACAATTTGGGTGCCCTTGCAGTCGGATATTTCCTTCGGATCTGCTTTAATGCGCCTGGAAACTTGGACATATTCCACATCATCTCAGACGTGATTACGGATATTGCGTTGGAGATAGTCTTAGGGGATACGGAGTGGGGCGGCAAACAGGTGCGGCAAGGTGTTGGCCGCTCGTGAACACCGCCGCCAACCTAGTTTGCCGTGTGCTTTGGTTATCCCTTCGCCGTTTGATCACCGATTTAACAAGGTCAAAAAAATGACCGTTGGGCACGTGTAACGACTTTATAGCCGTTTAAAATAAAAAAATAATTTCTTTTAAAAATTAAACAAAAAATACCAAATCATACCTAAATACCTTCAAATTTATACCCCAACCAAACCTAAAAATACCAAACATTTACCCAATTATCAGGGCCGGCTCTATAGGCTTTGCAACCTAGGCAGAGGCCTAGGGCCACCAAAAAATAAGGGCCTCCAAGTTTGTAGAAAGTTTTTTTTATATAGTATATGTATTAGGCTCAAATAAATACGTTTTTTTAAACTAAATTGGTTTTTCATTGAAGGAACCCCAAATAAATATTGTTTAGCAAAAAAATGTCAAGTTTCAAAACTCATTTCGCCTTGATTTCCAACTATTACAACACAACAAACATCGACCTAATCATCAATATTTAGCAGCCTAAAGCCCCTAAATACAGCTGTAATCATCGTTCCCACTTCCCATCGCAACCTGCTTTCAATTTCTAGCCTATCGGCTATCACTAGACGAAAGTCGGGATTGGAGTAGACCCATGGTGACGGGATTAGAGAAGAGTTTATCAGTGAAATTAGGGCCCTCTTTTCATAGTTCGCTTAGGGTCTCCAAAAACGTAGGAACGGTCCTGCCAATTATTACAAAACAAAATGGCGGATGAACTCCCGTTATGGTTCCCATCCATTATTAGCGACGATTCATCCGATAGTAGCATTCTTTTTTTTTCCAAAATCCCATCGAAGACGCCGAACTTCAAGACACGGGCACATCTAAACGAAGGAGATATATTGAACGTCAACGTGAGGTGGGGCATGAGAAACTCATGGCGGATTATTTTGTCGAAGACCCGCAATACATCGAAGATATTTTTCGGCATAGGTTCCGTATGTCAAAACGTTTGTTTCTAAAAATTGTGAGCGACGTGGAAGAGAACGACTCATGGTTTCAAGAGGCCCTCGATGCGCGAGGTAGGAAGGGCTTTACGCCGTTGTAAAAGGCGACATCGGGTATTAAACAGCTCGCAACTGGTAACACTCCAGACGAGAACGACGAGTACTTACATATGGCCGAAAGAACTTCCCACGAGTGCCTAGAATATTTTTGCGACACGGTTTGCAAAATATACGCTCCCGAGTTCTTACGTAGACCGAGAATCCACGACATAACACTTTTATACGAAGCTCATGAGAAAAAACATCACCTTCCAGGTATGTTCGGTAGCCTTGATTGCACCCATTTCGTTTGGCAATTTTGTCCGACACAGTATCGAGGCCAATATATGCGAGGAGATCACCGATACCCGACTGTTATGCTCGAAGCGGTTGCATCTCAAGATTTATGGTTTTGGCATGCTTTTTGCGGTCCACCGGGTTCACAAAACGATATCAATGTGCTACAACAATCTCCGTTATTTTTAACGTAACGAAACGGAACCGCGCCAAAATGTCCATTTTACGTTAACAACCATTTATACAAACGTGGTTATTTTCTCGTTGATGGAATCTACCCTCCGTGATCCGTATTTGTGAAGTCGATCCCTTACCTCACGAAGTAGATGAAAAGAAATTCAAGAGGCAACATTAGGCGGCAAGAAAAGACGTCGAACAAGCTTTTGGTGTTTTGAAGGGGAAATGGGGTGTATTTAGTCGGCCGATGCGAGCAAGAACTGTTAGAAAAATTAGGAGTGTTGTGTACGCGTGTATTATTTTACACAACATGATTTTGAAAGACGAACGAAACGCGATAGCACCGGTGCACATTCGGGATCCTCCGGTCGAGTCCGCTCTACACGATACGGTGTTGGGCAAGTTGTGGATGAAGACACGCATTGGAGACTAAAACACGATCTCATAAATCATCTCGCAAGTCAAGATTTACCCCACCTTTTAGTCGATTCCGACGAAGAATAGTTTAATTTATTTCAAGCTAACGTAATTTTATTGTTTTTTAATTTAATGAAATTTTAATGTTTTTAATTTAATGTTATGTTATTGTTAGTTTATTCTACATTTATTAACTTAAATATTAAATATTAGTTTACAAAAAAAGAAAAAATTACCAATTCAGCAAGTGTCTAACCATTTTCAACACTTTTCAGCATAGTTTAAACACTTTTCCCTGAATGATGTGATGCACTCTCATTCGTTGATTTTTTAATTTACCCATCTTAAGTGTCTAACCCCACCTTATATTATATCCTTATATATGAATGGGGTGCGATTAAGTTTTATCTACTTGGAGATGTATCATATGGGTGCTACTTTATACACATCCTCTAATTACTTTTTACACTCCCTCCTCTCACATACTTACAGGTAGGGCCTGTGTGGGATCGACAGTTTTCCTCTCACAAAGGGGGTATAAACAGGAAGGGGAGGGGGTGCGTTTAGAATCAGCCGTATCATATATGTGGTCATGGATGGATTGAAAAGAGTATAGACAGAATGAAGTGATGTGTACACAAGGCTCAATGAGCTTTCTTACACTGTCTTATCAAATCAAGCGACAGTTAGCCTACATATTAACTGATAATTTTCGGTTTAATTTTCTTTTAAATATTATGTTAAATTTTTGTATAATAAAACGTAATATTTTTTTTTGAAACATGTGAAGTTTATAATCTGAATCCCTAATGAAATAAAGTTTACTCACAAATATTTAGTTGCAAATAGGAGCGTGCTGCCGTGCTATATTAACTTTTCTTCTTTTTTTTTTTTTGAGTAAACTGCCATTTTGGTCCCTGTGGTTTGGCCAGTTTTGCCACTTTAGTCCAAATCTCAAACTTATTACATCCAGGGCCCTGTGGTTTGCATTTTGTTGCCATTTTAGTCCAAAACTCAAAAAGTCTGATTTTTGACTGATTTTCTGACTCTTTTTAGTCCTGTAGTGCAGGGGTAGTTTGGTCATTTTAATTTATTCTTTTAATTAATTAAAACAATATTAATTATATATTATACATATATATACATACATATACAGTTCACAAAATCAATAATCATCATCTTCATCGGTTCCGATCGAATGCCACCACCGCCATATCAATAATCATCATCATCATCGGTTCTTCATCTTCAACCCCTTCAATCTTCATCTTCAATCTGCAGTTCATCAACACCATACAAAGTCAAATCATCATCATTTTCATCGATTCTTCATCTTCAATCTTCAATCTGCAGTTCATCAGCACCATTTTCATCAACAAAACCTGCAATCAATAAGCACCATCTTCAATCTGCAGTTCATCAGCACCATCTTCAATCTGCAATCATCAGCAAAACCTGCAGTTCATTAACAAAACCTGCAATCAACAAAACCATTTTCATCAACAAAATCTGCAATCATCAACAAAACCCACAATCAACAAAACCATTTTCATCAACAAAACCTGCAGTTCATCAAAGAAACCACCTCTGATAACCATTTTCATCTAACCGAATCTAAACATCAATCACAACACTTTTATCAATTTCACCTAATTCAAACTCAATAAAATCCAAAATCAAACTGATCTTACACTCTAGATTTACATAACACGCTCAAAATCAGATTCAAAGAAGAACATGAACTCAACAGTTACCTCTAATCCATCATCTTCTCCAACCCTCTTCAACCAACATCTCCCTGCAACTAATCCACCACCGCAACCACAATCCCTTTACAGCCACCACCCCCTGCAACCACCGCCCCTTTCAACCACCGCCCCCTGATTCTCTCCAATCAGTCCGTTTCAAGGATTTGATCAAACCTGTGAAATCGGCGTCTCTGCTTCTCCGATCTCTCTCTTTCTCTCTCTCTCTCTCGTCGCCACCACCACAGTGGTGGCCGGCCATTAAATCGAGGCGGAATGGGGGTTCTTCAAGTCTGATTTCGAACGAGGGTTTATGTGGCGGAATCGAGGTGTAGATTAGGGTTCTTCAAGTCTGAATAATGCAGAGGAAGAGGACAGATGAATGGAGGCGGAATCGAGGTGTAGATTAGGGTTCTTCAAGTCTGAATAATGCAGAGGAAGAGGACAGATGAATGGAGGAACCAATTGCAATTTCATGGGTCTGATTTCGAACGAGGGTTTATGTGGCGGCGGTGGTGTAGATCCGGTGGTGGGGGTGGTGATGGTGTGGTGGTGGTAGTTCAGAGAGAGAGAGAGATGATGAAGAATTGTTGAAGATGAAGGGATATTTTATTTTGTATATATAATTGATTTTGTGAACTGTATATGTATATATATATATATATAATATTGTTTTAATTAATTAAAAGAATAAATTAAAATGACCAAACTACCCCTGCACTACAGGACAAAAAAGGGTCAGAAAATCAGTCAAAAATCAGACTTTTTGAGTTTTGGACTAAAATGGCAACAAAATGCAAACCACAGGGCCCTGGATGTAATAAGTTTGAGATTTGGACTAAAGTGGCAAAACTGGCCAAACCACAGGGACCAAAATGGCAGTTTACTCTTTTTTTTTTATATCAGCAATGCCAGAACTAAAATAACAAATAAAGTAATCATTTACAAAATCATCTATGAATAACAAACTAAACATTATATTTGATAAAATATTAAAAAGTAGCTATTTGAAATATAAATATTTTTAAATTTTATAACTGAATTAAATTATTTTGTTATTTGTATCACTTGTTAAAAATATCTTTTCTATATTAGACACTGGTCCTTCTCTTGATGGATAGATAATAACTGAATTATTTTGGGTTCCATTTATTCCTATATACCCTATATCTTATTTTCACACCCTCTATTGTATACGGGCCGTATACAGTTATATGGCCCGTATAAAATGCTTTTTAATAGGAAAATGCGCAAGTAATGTTTTTTTTATTTTATTATATACGGCTCGTATATAGTTATACGAGCCGTATTCATGTGTATACAATTTGTAAAACGTATACGGCTCAATGGATTTATTTTGTAAGGTTCTTGATGTTACCACATGTATACGGGCCGTATAACTGTATACGGGCCGTATATAATGGTGTTTTTTCAAGTATCACGTTTTTTCCAGTAAAAACACAATCATTCTAGGGTTTCTAAACTCTTCATGACCTTTAACAATGTCGATAAACGTTGATCGGAACACGCCGCTTAAATCGGAGCACATGTAGAGTAACGTTACCGATCAGTCAGTTGATGGAAACCTTAGCGATCGCAGAGATCTTCGTGTTGGTTATTTATCTATTCCGAATAACTACCAAGGGTGATTATGGATTGGTTACAGAAACCACTAGCAGAAGAACACGACACGTCTTCTATGATGATCCGAAACATTCCGAATAACTAGCAGAAGAACCCGACACAAACAAGTTCTCCACAGTTTGATATTCAGATCTCTATTCGGTCATCTTTCCAAACTACAACACACGATAACTTTAAACTTTAGATTGTGTGATTTGACCAGGAAATGATTGGAGGTGATTGCTACTTTTAATAAACGGATTGTTGGACTTCTTGTTCCAAATGCACGCCTAAATTCATCTTTTTTACTATTTTCTTCGATTTCAACAAATCTTTTCCTTCAATTTCTAGAACATTCTCCGTAATATGAAGACGTGTCGGGTTCTTCTACTAGTGGTATTTTAATGAAGTATTGAAGATTGAATGTGCAAACCGCAACCGTTTTTTACTACGGAAACGGTGGCTATGCGAAATACAAACCGCAGCCGTTTTTTACTACGGAAACGGTGGCTATGCGAAGTACAAACCGCAACCGTTTTTTACTACAGAAACGGTGGCTATGCGAAATACAAACCGCAACCGTTTTTTAGTACGGAAACGGTGGCTATGCGAAATACAAACCACAATCGTTTGTGACTATGGGAAACACAAGTTTTCTTTTTGAGCTTGATGGATGTCCGTTATCTCAGTTGAGACGTGCATTGTTTAAAATGCAGCTGTAGTACCGGGATCACTGGACCAGACACATGTCACATAGTTTGTCAGTGAACAAAAGATATAGATGTAGGAATATAACTAGATGTTACGTGTAGCTTCATTAAACCAAGAACAAAGCCTATTTCAAAACACATGTAGATGAAGTCAAATGTGATCAAACTTGGACATCAGACGTAAATCTTGAAGAAAATATGTGGTTCCCATGTTAGGGAGAATGTTCTCGAAATTGAAGGAAAAGGAAAAGGAAACGGGCGCGGTTTGCATATTCAATCTT
The DNA here is from genome assembly GCA_030545235.1 of Helianthus tuberosus. Taxonomy (NCBI): domain Eukaryota; kingdom Viridiplantae; phylum Streptophyta; class Magnoliopsida; order Asterales; family Asteraceae; genus Helianthus; species Helianthus tuberosus. Next base: position 1,896 of record JARYGA010055501.1, on the reverse strand, counting down.
TATTGCTTCATTAAAATTACAACACACGATAAGTTTACACTTTATAGTGTGTGATTTGACCGGTTGTCAAATTCGTACTTAAAGGTCTCTCTAAAATGCTTGGAAAATTGCATCAACTCTCCTATATGAACATACTCTTCTCCAGACGCTTAGTTGTTATAAATGACAACTTGAGGGGTCTAGTTAACTTTCAGATTCAGATTCAGGAAGCAGATGATTTGTCAAAAGACATGGTCAATGTAGTAAAATGTGAGCCTTTACACCAACCATATCGAGATACTTTGTGTTAGTTTGATTTGAATTTTGAAAGTTTGAAAGATGTATTCGATGGATGTCCATTATCTCAACGCTTCTCCTTACATTACTGATCTGGAATTGGACAACCACAACCGTTTTAGTGCTTCTCAATCAGATATTATTTATTGAATCATAACTGAAACAGTCGGAAAATAACTAAACTGAACCAACATAGTTGAAGGTGCAAGAGAATGGCGAGTAATCAGTTGTATTTTTAATGATTTGTTTCTTATTGGCCATTATTCGACCGAGTAATCAGTTGTATTAATAGATTCCGAAGCTGTTATTTCAGTTATTTCTGTTGATTCAGTACTTCAAGACATGCCTAATGCAAGGATCTAAACCAACCGAAATCCACAAATTCCAACAAATTGTGTACGTTAAATACCGTTCACTGCTTTTTTAGTTGCTTCTCTTGTTAAGTTTCTGAACCAACCGAAATCCACAAATTCCAACAGTTTCTTCGTAGATTCCGTCCAGTTTCAAAGCCGATTGAGGATTACGAGTGTTCTAGACTCGTTCAAAGCCGGTTGATGAAACCGAAGCTGTTATTTCTGTTGTTTAGTACTTCCGAGACGATTCAAGTGAGTCCTATGAAGCAAGTGTCTGTCTATTCAATTGAGAAGAATAATTGCATTGCTCAAAACAAGGATCGTCCTAATAGATTAAAGAGAATAAATGATTTTTTACCATTTTTTAACCATAGTATACGGGCCGTATAATAGTATACGGTCCGTATACGATCATCGTATACATTGTATACTATCTGGTAAATTTTTTTCACATGATGTATACGGGCCGTATAATAGTATACGACCCGTATTCTTAGGGTAAAAAAAGGTTTATTCTCTTTAATCTATTAGAACGATCCAAAAAACGAAAGGGATTTCAAAAGAAGGATTGTTCTAATAGATTAAAAGAAGGGGTTTACGGTATTTTGGTAGGTTGAAAGAGGTGAATGTTCTTGAAAGATTTGTTGAAATCGAAGAAAAGAGTAACTAGCAGAAGATATGTCAGGTTCTTCTGCTAGTTATTCGGAATGTTCCAAATCATCACAGAAGACGTGTCGGGTTTGTATTTCCCATAGCCACCGTTTCCGTATACAAAATGGATGCGGTTTGCATATTCAATCTTCATTGCTTCATTAAAATTACAACACACGATAAGTTTACACTTTATGTCGTACATTGTTTAAATCAGAATGAGTATCGAGATACTTTGTGTTTACACTTGAGGGGTCTAGTTAACTTTCAGTACTTCCGAGACGATTCAAGTGAGTCCTATGAAGCAAGTGTCTGTCTATTCAATTGAGAGGAAAGATGACCGAATAGAGATCTGAACCAACCGAAATCCACAAATTCCAACAAATTGTGTCTAATGTAAGGATCTTCGAATGCGGTGTGTACGCTAAAGAGAATAAACCCTCATTTCTTCATCTTCATCTTCAAGAACAATGATGAACAAATGATATTTTTTTTGCAGAACCGTTGGTATACGTCGACCACAACGAGAATAGTGCAGCGACAGTTGAGTCTCCTCCTTCGTTCCCGATGCAACAACCCTCGTGTCACAGCCGCAACTTACAAAGGGGAGGTGGTG